>UXGD01000375.1:0-63216 GCA_900474315.1 Torymus auratus
GTAAGGTAGGCCACGTGGCAATGAATATATTCTTTTCAAATTTGATGATTAAATTCAAGTACAAGTAATTTTTTTTTTTTTTTTTTTGACGAAATTTCAGTACTTATATAGATATTGACAATTTGAAAAATGATTAAAGTAATTATTCCTATTCTTTTTTTATTTTTGCTCCGATTTTAATTTGGAAAGGCACATTTTCATCTTTCTGAAATTTCATTAGGAGATATCGTGGAACGAATTCACAAATTGTTCCAACCTGAAAAGTTAGAGACAATTGTTTAATAAACTTAGTAAACAATGTTTATCAAGTTTTCAGGTAACTTTTCAGGTTTTAAAATTTTTTTAATTTATTCCTCGATACCTCGTCATTAAATTTTACAAAGATGAAAATGAGCATTTTCAAATTAAAATCGGAGCAAAAATAAAAAAGATAGCGATTTGTTGAATCAATTTCAACTTGTCGATATCTATTTTGTTCTTTCTAAAATTTTGTTAAAAATCTTTTTTTTCGTTAATTCAAATATTTGTTTACTATATATATAACACTTCGAGTTTGTAATAATTAATATTAAATAGATTTATTGTTTTAAAGTATCAAATTACTTTATAAAAAAAATTTAGATGAAATTTCCATTGCTTTAATAACTTTAATTAATTGTAAAAAATTATTTCGTTGCACTCCAACGATGCAAACTTCAGACTCATATATCCTTTCTTACTACTTTTTCGAATATTATATAATAGGATTGATGATGTTATTGGAAAGAAGTGTACTTCTAGAAAAGAAAAACATTTTTTTTAAATCAAATATAATTATTGTTAAACAATATATAGCCATCTAAAAAAAATTAATAAAACACAGGAATATTTTTTATTTATTCGCTGACTTCAATTTTTAAGGAATTTCAAGGGTAGGTTTCGATATGAAAATTAAAAAATTATCAATATCTAGAGGACTACGTGAGATTGTTTAAAAAAATTCCGTAAAGGTACGTGCAATTATTCATCAAAAACTTTTAAATTCTCATAAACAATCCGATGTAGGTTTCCAGAAATTGATAATTTTTGTATTTTGATGAACAAAACGAGCTCTTTAATTTTATTTTTTCAGATGGCAATATCTTGTTTAACAATAAAAAAAAGTAAACTTTACAAAAAACAAATTTTCTCCGTGTATATACCAGTGTTCGACCCAACTACGAAAAATGCCAATTTAGTAGGACCTCTATCCTCCGGGCCCCTCATATCCCCACCCGAAACCTTCCTTTTTCACTTTAACACATACACACACATATGTACGTTTCGTACCCTCCGCGCCTACATACGCAATCATAAAGAGGAAGCCGGCGGGTCACTCTGCGTATAGCGGAAGAGAGTGAGACGGACTACTCACTACATACAGGCTGACAAAGCTCTCACTCCCGCTCTTTGTCTATATGTATATATATGTACGCTATAAGGTGGGTCGACTCGCGACGACGCAGCTCGCACACAGGAAGCGGGACTGCGTCACGCGGCGATTGTGCTCACTCGCCTCGCTCGTTCCTTTCTTTTTTCACGTTTTCGTTTTGTTGCAGTCGCTGACTCCGCGCGAGGAGGGAACGCCCGCACGCGCGTAAGTTCGAATTTGGCGCCGCGCGCGCGGGAGGACAATGCCTTGGGTTTAATTAGAGGCAGAAAGGAGAGAGAGAGAGGGAGAGGGAAGGAAAGAGAGGACAAAAGAGGTCGAAAGGTGCTGATGGAGAGTTGATAAGGTGGCTCGGCTTGGCCAATAAATGTCATTTGAATTGTTGATGGTACTTCCGGTAATTGAGAGTGGATGTAGGATAGGAAATCGTTAGTAGACGAATAGGGGAAAGTTGGGAAAGAGGTAATGATTCGGTTTTTTTATATTGAGGACTGGTCGTTGTGGAAAATTTAGAATTGAAAATAATAGGAAAGTTTCTTACATTACTAAAATTATTTTATGAAAAAGAGTTGTAAAGGTTTCTATATGAAGGGTCTCCCTGGAATACGGATTATTTCTAAATGTCCCTTTCTTTTCACGGAAAAAATGGTTGGTTACTGGTACCAACTAATTAGTTCAAATTTATCTTAATTATTGAACATAGTAAGATAAACTATTAAAAATAGTTACCACCCTTAGTTAGTGGTTATACTGTAACTATCTTTATTAGTTTATTTTATTATTGCTGAACAGTTGAGAAATTTTAAACCAATTTGGTTAAAGTTGGTAATCGTAACCAATAATTTTTTTTTCGTACTAAAAAAGTTTATTTAGAATAAATGTACAAACCCATACTCAACTAACAATTTTCAAAAACTGACGCACCCCCTTTTTGTATGGACGCTTTACGTGTCTATAGAAGTTTTTACGGAAAAGTATTTTCGACAATTTTCATGTTTTTCAGGTAGTATTTTTATAGCGTCATAAAAAATTAATTGAATAACAAAAAAATAAATAAAAATTTCGATGCAAATATAATAATAACATCCAAAATATACATAGCACTTTGTACATGAGGAAATTTCTATTATACGCATTATAGACAATAGAATATAAAGCGATTTTCAACATATGTCATCATAATGCACGAACATCATTATTCATAAGTCTTTTGCCATTTGCAGCAATACAATTGGAGTAATATTCAAAAAAATTTTTTAGCACAATGCTAATTACACTTGATTGTTCTTTTAAGGAGGTGAATGTAAAAGCGATAAAAAGATAAAGTAGGTAACGCAAAACGTTCCTTATTGCTTTATTTCCGCGTTTGAATCGTCATATATATCAATACAACTGATAACGATGTGCTGATAACATCAGAATAAAGAAATACTGCGTTACAATTTAACACGTCGATATAGTAAATATTGATTTACTAACCTAGTTAATTTAGTTTTGTTTACCAGCAAGGGATTACTGAATATTTGAAATTCTCTAGACATATAATTATATAGTAATCACTTTGGATTTAGTGAGACTCATAACACCTTACGTGTTATGCTTATGTATCGTAACTTTATAGTAAATAAAAATTTATATCAATAATATTTTTATGTCTTCTTCTTTATTCTAAAAACTACCTACACGACTACAGTTACTTTTTAAAATGAAATTATCTAAACTAGAACAGTTGGGTCAATAACCAAAACTTAAATATTTCAAAGAAAATATTTCCGTTATAGCAAACGGGTATGAAGCTTGCAACGTTGTAGTGCAACGGTACAAAAAATATTTGTATTCATTTCAAGTTTTGTAATAATTAATATTAATTTTTCCTGTAGATTTATTGATGGTATCAAATAACTTTATAACAAAGATTTAGATAAAATTTCCATTGCTTAATAACTTTAATTAATATTGCTAAGATTGATCGTTTTATATAGTATCAAATAACTTCATAACAAAGATTTAGATACAATTCCCATTTTTTCATAACTTTCGTTAATTGCAAAAAATTATTTTGTTGCGCTCCAACGATGCAAACTTCAGAGCCACAATACCAACCGAATAAACAAAAACCAAAAAATAACTTAAGCATGAAAAGCGGAGCAAAATTTTCCCACAACCTCCTTCGAAAACAGACCGAAAGTGCAACAACCGCTCGAAGTAATCTCACCCCGACCTCTTATACTCTGCCAAGCCAGTCAGACCAGATCAATCGCTCTCGCGAGTAAAGAGAGATCGAACGCGACGCACCAGATGCATTTTAAACTTGGCGCCGGCCCGGCGCCGCCACCGCGCCAATCGATGCACATCATCATCGTATACATATACATCGGTAATGCGCGCAGCCGATGAATGAAACTCATAAGACTCCCACGCCCGGCGCCTCGCTCTCGATATTGGCTTCGGATTAAGCGCCCGCTGCGCTTATCTTATCTCTCGGGTCCTTCTACGACTCAATGCGACGATCGTGTATGTATATATGTACGTATATTGTACGTGTGTTTACGCAGGGATATGTGCGTACAAGGGGAGATCTGACGCGCCGCGAGACTTTTTCTTCTGTCTAATATACGGGCGAGGCGGCGCGACGGTAATGACCGGAAGCGGCTTGTTAGCCCCTATGCTACCGGCGTACCCGTTTGTTTGACTTTTTTTGGGGGGGACCCCTTTTTTGAAAGTGAGCGGGTGTTGGGAGAGTTCGAGATAAGGTTTTAGGTGAAGGATACAATGTATTATGTGCGGAGGTGTTGAGAGATGCAAGATTTGTGGGCTTTTTTGATGTTTGCGCTGCTGGAGTGTCGTACAATTTTTAAAAGTAAAGTAACTACAATTTATTATTAATTAATAAAATTTCTTTTAGTTCCGGAATAACTTTGAGGTTTGGAAAAAAAAATCTATGTTTAAATCAATTATATATGTTATTGTATCGACTTTCAATTTATCAAGACAATAGAAGTGACGTCAAATCGATTGGAAATTTACTTGGAAATAATTAACGCAGTAAACTGAAATTAATTGTCTTATTTTTTTCTCAATTTACTGGAAGAATTTTAGAAAAAGATAAAATTGATTTTTTTTCTTTCGTAAAGAAAAACTTTGCTCATTGTACAAAAACTTACATCTAAAACTTTTAATAGTATTTGTAAATTACGTAGTTTTGTAGTTTTGTATGTTTTGTAGTTTTTGTATTTGTGTTATGTAAATTTGTATTCATCTAAAAACTTAGAAATTTTACTTGTTTTAATAATTTTCACTATTTATTGAGCAACTTTTATTTTTACGTTTATTTTTATTCACTTGCAAAAAACTACTTCGTTGTGTCCCGACCATTCAAACTTTAGAAAATATATTGTCATCCGAAAGTTAGCGAGTTCGTGAATGATTTCATCATGAAACTATCAACGCATGTTGCAAGAGAATTACAAAATTAAACCAACAATCATGAACAGTGACGGCAATTTTTTCTGAAAAATACATATGCATGCGAGAAATATTATAAATCACTGATGTACGAGCTGTGAATCATTCCTATATGCAGAGCACTATTAACTTTGTTATTTTCATGGTGACTCGGATAAATAGATTTTGAATTCTATCGATGACATTGGTAGATTTTATAACTGATGACATACGTATAATGTAGTGATTTTACGGAAAATTCCAAAGTAAATCCCACAGCAGATTATTTTTCTATTTACTAATTAACTAATCCAATTTTTATATATAACAGAAGAATATAATTTTTATACACAATATTCCGTCATTTTGTCTTTTTCCTATATAATTGCGCGTAAAAAAGAGCAGAATAAGGTCCGGCCTAAAAGAATTATATCTTAGGTAATTCAATTTGTCTTATTATCGTTATGAACTAGATACAAACGTACACATCTAATTGAATTAGTTTCATTGGTATTATTAACTCTTTCTCAACCTATCTCAAAATCTCCCACACCTCCTCGCGCGCCTTTAAACCAATAACGACATTCACCTCGCCACATAAATATCGTATGAGCGTCGACGTTTACCCACACACCCTCATTTTGCAGTATTACTTTACGCTCAACCTCATTTTCTATATAAAAATTAAACTCTTCGCGCACGCACGTGGCGACGACATTATTATTATGAAATCGGATCGCCGCGCGACAACAATAATTACAACACAACCGCCAGCAGCTGACGTGTCGTCCGCGCGGGCGCCGATCGATTAATTCGAAGACCAAAACATGTACCTTATACACGCGTCACGAGGACTTGTCGAAAAATTTCGTCGAATGGATTATATAATATATATATATATATGTACGTCTATAGGCGTATGTATGTACGTCTGATAGTATAAATATATAGGATAGATTATCGGATTCTCATTATAGAATAATAATGGTTTTCCGCGTGTGATGCGGGGGGGTTCGGGGAAGTTTAGAGTCTCGATCGCGTGCTTTTCTGCGCGGTGTGGATATATATATATATACTTGCTTGGTATAAGTTATACAGCGGCCTTATGTAACGACGCCGTAAATTGATTTGCGGCGAACAAGTACACGTCAACTCGGAATGGCTAATGTCATTGTAATGCCGTGTTTAGCGTTTTTGGGGCGAAGCGCAACGAGCGCGCTTAATTAAGAGTGGAAAGGCCGAGTTTGTTTGTTGATTTCGAAATTTTCTAGTCGGACGAGTCGTTATCTAGGTTGTGTGGAAATTTTTTGGGACTGAATCAATGAATACAATAATTTTTTTGTTTCATTCGTATTTTTAGTTTATTTTCTTGATTGCAAAGTGAATTATTTATATATGAACATCTATAGAATACGTATACATGCATAATATGTAATTTTTTGCAGATATAGAATATGAAACGAACACTTGCACGATATCTATAGCGCTATACTTACGGCAATAAAAGAAAACTTGGAATGTTCTAATAATTTCGTATTCATTCAAGTTTTTAATCAAAGAAAATTCTTATTCGCCTTTAATCGTAAAATTTTAACGGTGTACTTAAGATACTTTTTAATACACCCATCACGACTTCATCAACATTTTAATTGAATTTTTCTCAAGCACACAAAGCCTCTCGGACAAACTCCATTCCAGATAATCAATCAACTTAATACATAATATAATACGATCAAAACTCGCGTGCGTATTCTGACGGACCGCGGAGCGCCGATATTCAAAATCGCAAGCGCTCGCGGTCCGCTCGCATCAGCAGCCCGTGCAGTAACAGACCAAAACAAATCCATTCCAAATCAAGAAATCAAAAAACAACAACAAGAAGGAAAAAAGAATCGTACGTGAGTGCAGCTCGACGCGCTCTCTTTCCTCTCTCTCTGACGTGTACGAGGCACAGCCGTCGTCGGGGCGCTTGATCAATAATCGCCGGCTTTATTTATCTTGGCTCTCCGTTGCGCCGCGCTCTCGTTACGAAAACTCCTCTTCTCTCCTTTCCTCTTCTTCCTCTTCCCCCCGTATATACACCAAATAAATAAAAAAAACGAAGAAACAAAAAAAAGTCCTACACGCGCACCGCGCCAAAACAAGTACACGCGCTGCTTATAATTACAATTCCACTCGGCGCGCGCGCGCTCCAAAATAAATTTCCAGTAGGTTTCCCGTCTGGTAACCTCGAATTTAGCGCGCGTCCAGACGATGATGCCTCATCTATATATACATATATATTAACGAGCACGTAGAAGCCAACACAAAAAAAAGAACGTCACAGTCTCTCGCGAGAGATAAATAAGTACGGCGGCGCAGCACACTTATATATGCACATGTATAGGTGAATGCACTTTTCAGTCGTTAGGGTGTGTGTGCGTCTTTAGACGAGACGTACAAGACGAACACGATATCGGCCCCACAGAAAACAAGACGAGAAAAAACAAAACGAAAAAAGCCGCCGGGGGAAGGAGAGGGGCTTGCGCCGAATTTCACATATCCGACGACGACGAGCGAGGCACTAACTGAGCCGCGCGCGCGGAAAATATAGTACAGCGAGTAGCGCGCCGCGCGCGTAACGTGAGCGTCTGCACGGTTCGGAGAAACTCGGCGCGCAGAGCAGCGCGCAAATGGCGCTCTCTCTCTCTCTCTCGCTCTGTGTCTGCGTGAAAGGGAGTAGTAGTGAGTTGTGACGGTAAGGTTACCCGGTAACCGCAACCGTCCGCGCACGCGAGTAGCGCAGCTTTGTTTTTGTTTATGTAGCGGCGAGGGAGAGCGGAGTCCTTCCTTGATTAAGTATAATATTGTTTATTTATTCGAATGTTGCTACCTTGTAGGTATAGCTCATTACGAGGATGTCCATGAGACGTTCGCTTTACGCCTCGGCTCCGGAAAAAGCGATCTATAAACTTTTCGCGGCCGCCCTTATACGGGCTCCTTTCTCTCCGCGCACATGCACTTTTTACGTGTAAGTTGTTCCTTGTATGTACCTGGCACTTTTATACAACGAAAAATCTTCCTGGAAAAAGTCACACTCTTACATCATCTGGGTTCACGCGCTGGCACACGATATCTGGCTCTATGTCTCACCCTTCATCCGCCGCTGGCGGGGCGAAAACTAACGCGAAGGGCAGCCAGCAGGCAGCTATCTATCCCTCGAAGGGAGAGAGAGAGAAAGCTCCGTCTGGGATAGACGAGCAGCCCTGGGAGCGAGGCAAAAAGAGAGGGGGACGAAGGGAGGGGTGGTGTGTGTATATCGCGCAGGGGATGCGCGAAAGTGCAGCAGCAGCAGTAGCAGCGTTACATCGTATGGGTACCTATATGTGTGTGTCCGGGGGGTTGAGGGAGGGAAGAAGAAGGTTTCGACGGAGGGAGAGAGGTGCAAGGCGAAGGGGCATGTAAGGTGGATAGATGGGGTGGAAGGGAGAGAAGGAGGAGAGAGAGATCGGTTTGGCCGGGTGAGGATGGATGGGTTGGAGAAAAGATTGATTCGGTACTATGGAAAGGGGTGGAAAGGGTTTGGGAAAAAGTGTTGGTAGCGGTTTACAGGATAAAATTTTCAATTTGCTCTTTTTTATTCGTTTTAATTATTCTTGGTATCAGTAAAAGCTTTCAGAAAAGAATAACTTTTTTTAAACGTTATTTTTCAAAGTATTTTAACATTAATCCGATACTTCGTGTACATGATGTTACTTTTAGTGTTTTACAATCAAGAATCTTATCTTAAAAGCAGTATTATCTAGTATGCCTATCCCTTTTTTAAATTAAAACATATATGAATTTATACTATCTCAGGAAAAAGCTTGTTCAAGGAGTTTTGATATAACATTATAAAGCTTCTAAGTAGAAATAACCGGTTTCGTTGAGGCAAAAACAGTAAATGTAAAATAGTATTAAAATGGTTCTATACCTCATCCTTTACAAAATAATAATAAATGTCTGATAACCATCCCTTAGCGCTACCATCACTTGCAAAAAAAAAACTCACCATTCAATTACAACCTCCCCATCTCCCACCAACCTTATACTCAACAATCATACCTCCCATCATACCCCACATCCACGCACATACACATACACTTCTCGGCGAAGACGGATCGTTACACCTGGGTCGTGCAGCGCAGCGAAAGAGGAGTAGGTGGAGGCAGCACAGCGCCGCGGCGGGGAAGAGACAGCCGCTGGAAGGGCGCCGGATTTTCCCTCCTTACAGGGCGCGAATTTCTCCGCGGCCCGATCGATCGCATCACCAGCCGCAGAGCCAGCGAAGGGGTTGCGCGGTGTGTTATATATGTATAAGGGTCTTATATAGGAAAGGAGTAGGTAAGGGATATATCTGGCCAGTGGCGCCTGTGTATTTTTAGAAGGGAACGGCGTGCAGGATTATCTTATAATGTCGCGTTCAATATGTTATCTGCCGGCATTGATAAGCGGAATGAGTGGATATAGAAGTTTTTGTTCGATGAGAGGTTGATATTGGCTAGCGGAAAGTCCAGCGTGATGCGTAGATACTTCTGCGTAATCTTGCACATAACAAAGGTTTCTTTTTAACTGTTTAAGCAATAGCTATCGGGGATCTCCGATAGATATCTTCAATAATTTTACATTTTTTTTCTGGGAATTAGCGCCGATAGGTATTTTTATATAGATACCCTAACCGAGGGAATTTTTAATTGATAATAATAATTGTTATAAGTGAACTGGATTTGCTGTTACCGATTCTGCGCAAACTTAAAGGATCATATTATTTAATGGAAGAAAAATAGCGCTAAAAAGGCATATCAAATTTTTTTTTTGTATGCTATACATTATAGAAATCTTCGATTCTATATTCGCAATACACGCGGGAATAAATTGTAATACAAATCAAACTTTGTTCCCATATATGTATCCACGCTCTGTCTCCACAACCTCGCGATTACATTCGAATAAAACTAGACCTTCGCAACGCTATATACCATTATACCCACCATGTGACCCAAACGACCACACACGCACATATACGCACACGCATGATGCAACACAAAGAAGGGAAGTCGCCGCGGCGACAGGCCGGCTGCGACGACTCCGCTTTTCCGAGGGGTGCACTATATACGCCGCTCACGAAATTTCTTTATTCGCGCGGGGACAAAGTATATATCACACATATATAGGTACACACGTATGTACGCATACGTAACGGGGCTAAATTTTTCCCTTTGTGATGGCCATTTTGCCGTGGGATTTATGTATAGCCGGCGAGCTTTTACGAGGTGGGAAAATTCGGCGTAATTTTTTTTTTTTTGCCGTCGTAAGTTATATATACTGTATACGCGTGAGCTGGCGCCAGGGCTATCGCGTTTTATGCGTGTGTGCGAGAATAATGGAGTGACTGTTCGGGTGGGGATTAACGTAATTGAATACCCGAGCGAGTTGGCGCTTGTTTTGTATAATATGTGTGTGACGTACAGCGTATAGTGTTGCGTTAGATTTGGTAATAGGAAAATTGAAAAAATTTTTCCTTGTGTGGATGGAACGTATATACTTAGGTGGGAGAGATTCTTTGAAAAATGTTGTTGTTCGGGAGATATATGATGAGCCGAGGCGCGCGTAAATTTCCTTGAAGCAGCGATTTGTCGTATGATTCGTATTAACTTGACTAAGTGTTGGTAAATATAGATGCTATGATAGCGTTATAAGAAACAAATTATTTTTCTTTTTATTAAATGTTACGAATTATAGAAATGGGGATACGTCTGGAGCACACATTTTTTCCACGCCCTCGATCTACAGTAATTAAAATGTGTCAATGTCACAGCGCTCCCTCTAATTTAAAACGCCTCTGCCGCTGTTTGCTACATTATTATTGTGCAAACATTCTTAGAAAAAAACGTCTTCTCTTTGTAATCATTCGATCAAACTGTCTTTAAAACCAATAGGTTCATCAGTTATTCATAGGCCCCTTCGCTGTAATTGCAAGTTGAAAATTTTTTCAGTTTGTCAATATACAGTGGCAAATGGCGTATATATAGTGTTTCACCATAGTAATTACTGTCAATCAGCCGATACGCGGTAGCATGTAATTCGCATCGATCTATTTCTATTGAACGAGCAATTAGACTTTGTACTTAAAGTTTGAACAGTCAGTAAAGTAGTCGTGTCTTTTAATGTTCGAACGTAAATATTTTCTAATTATTCGCCGGATTAGCCATTACTTATTTACTTTCCAAGTTTAAAATCGAAATTTTCTAGTACCCAAGTAAATCTATGGAAGTTTTTCTTGCGAAAGCATGAAGACTCGTTTGCATAAGTTATAAAAATGAACGTCAATCATCGTATTATTTATTGATGCATACAAATCATTTTATATTAGCAATTACAAACCGTTCCTTGAAAGTCATTTAACACTTATCTGTAAAATTATGTATTTACAGATTCTAGTGCCTATTCATATTAATCCGAGTAAAAAGTTGATACTTATTCATTCGTGAAGAAATATTAAAGCTATATATTTTCTATTGTCATTTTTTAAAATAATTTCTTAGAAATCATCAAATAAATAATATTGTAGTAGTAACACCAGAATAAATCGTTTCCAAGGAAATAATAAACGTAATTTAACTTTAACTACTTTATGTGGATTTTTATAGCAACCAAGATTGATGGACTTTATTCCATCTATAACTTAAAGTGTTTGAAAGATTTTTTTAATTATTCTAAATAGTATAATTCTAAATAGTAATTTTATTGCTATATAATGCCTTTTCAAAAATATTTTTTTATTTGATTACTTCATAAATTCTTCTCAATTTGGTATAACATTTTCGTTATCCCACATACTTATTTCATCATTCTTGAACAGCATCCCATCCCTACAACACATCCCTTTTCAAGTTGAAAAAAAAAAAAAAAAAGAACTATACGTGTACACTTCTCAAGCACAATAACAACAACGACATTAACAAATATGACTAACAACCATCCCCCTCCCCAGCCATCTGCCCTACACCACGATTAGACAGAGTCGAAGGCTACGCGCCACGCCTGCCTTCGCTGGCTTACTAATAATCAAAGAGGGCGAGACCGGAAATACCATCACAGTAAGAGTTAAATATAGATGTTATCATAAAGAACCTCTGGCGTCGACGGCGTCGGCGGCTTTACATCTGGCAAGCATACTTTCTGTGTTCAACTCGGTTCGCGCCTAAGTGAGAAAGAGAGCGAGGCTCTTAGACTTTTTGCGGTTTGTTTACGTTGCTTGTACTTTGTGATATTTAAGAATATTTCGGATTGAGAAGAGGGCTGTAATTTAAATGGTTTGATGGAGTTGTTTATGTAAATGAAGTTTCGCGGATTAAGAGCGTTCAATAATATTTATTATGGAAACTTTTATTTGTCCTTATAGGAGATAGAAGCAAATGGGTCAAAGATTGGCTTTGCCTAAACTTTTCCAATTGATAAAACGTTATTTGTAACTTCTCATGATATTAGCTATAAAATGTTATTAACTATAAAACAAATATGTACGATTTGCATTATAAAAATTGTTAGTACACTGTACTTGGTTTAATAAAAATTTTGTCAATAATTCAATGTGAACAATCCAATATTGTTTGTTCAATAAACGTTTTAAATAAATTTAATTAATATGTACAATATTAACGATACGTATAATATTCACACAAAAAGTGGACTATTTAAAAATCTCATAGTGTCAAATTCAAACGTTTTTATAATAACATTGCATCATATATGATTTATTGTATTTTCGATATCCTTTATTTTATGTACTAATTCACTCTTCTAAAGGAAATTTTTATCACGGATTTTAAATATATGTATTTAGTTTAATTCTATTCAATCCAGTATTTTCTACAGGTATTCTACGTTGAATATTTATTTTACTTTTCCATTACAAATTAGACGCATTATTTTAACCACTCAATTGTATTTATTTCTTTTCGTTCTTATACTTAAACAATTATTATTTTTAATTTTAATGATATACGTCGAATCATTATTCTTACTATACCTATAGATATATCCTATACAAAAAAGAGATGGACTTGATATCGTCACCTCTAATGATTGTGATTCGTCGATTTAAAATGCACATGTAAAATTTGATTGGCCCACAATATACGCGCGCGCATTGATAACTACTAATTAAATAATACATGATGCAAATTTTTTTAAATATTCACAAATTTATGTGAGAGTTTTGAATAAATTTACGACGATATTAACTATAAGTAATATAACACGGCTTAACTGCAAGTCAAATTTCATTGTCACTCACGATTTACACTCTTTAAAATGGCATCAAATACTATTCAACTGATATCAATATTTATATTTCATTAAAAGTGTTGTTAAAATCATTTTTCATTATGATTCTCACATACAATTAAACTACTTTCGTTAAATGAAATTTATTTATTCATTGATTCATTATTTTGAACCAAAGGAAAAAAAACCAAAGTATTTAAGCAATGTGTCATTCATTGCTATATCACTTTGAGTCAGCAACGAGTTCTGAGAAGTGATCTTGTTTAAGTCCGCTTTGGATAAGGGATATCTTTTATCTGTTGGCATGCAAGAATTTCAAATAGATATTTTTTAGCAAATAATGCAACGTTTGTCTCAACGTACAACTCAGACTATTGAACTTAGATTTATAAAAAAAAATTGTTGAGTCTCGCGAATGCTGAAATCATTTTTATGTAGAAGTAATAAATCCTTTATAGTTTTTTTTATAGTATATAACATTCATTTACAATCGCTATCAAACGTTTTTTGATGTTCTATGTTTGTTATAGTTACCAAAAATATCATTGAAACTTAATACAAAAACTTAATTTATGTAAGATGCTATTGTCTACATAATACTAAAACAATTATTTACAAACAAAACTCGTCTTGTACCAGACAAGTGTGAAACAGTGCATAGAGCCATAAGCTTACGGCTGCATATGTTCTCGAGAGCGAAACACCTGCCGTTTTACACCGCCCTTCCGAATGTTTAATCAGTTATTTATACCTACTTTAAATACGCGTTTTAACAGGTGCGCACACTCGAGTTCTTTTTTACTTATGCGTTTCATTAGCTTAGTGGCACAGTCTCGTGATGCGAGTAAAAATTTTGTTTAAAACAAAGAACAGAATGATCAGCTAAGAACTTTCAAAGTAAATTTTTTTTATATTATTTAAAAAGAAAAAAGTTTAAGAAAAAAAAGTTATTAAGTTTACATTTCAAAAATAAAAGATGCAAGGAATAAATAGGCTTACTTGTATTTTCATAGAGATTATATTTTTTAATTGGTGTTTAAATAACTTTACGTATATTCCATACGTGTGTATACACAATCAACAAAGTAAATCGATAGATTTCGCAAAAATAAATAACGCTCATCGAGGTTCATAATCTATGTATAAGATAAATTTATATATTTATATGAAACAACGTTTTTTTTCCTCACCGTCTAAAATTACACCTTATTTTACATAACTAATAAAGCAAACTTGGTTCGCTTTTCTTCATTTTACCTTTTATATATAATTATATTAGTTAGAAGATATACTAATTTTCAACAGGAAATCTCGTGTCGCGAGCATTAGATATATCTAGGATTTTAAGCGTTGTAAAGTCACATCTCATATCACGATTACTTAAGCGTGTTAACGCATCAAACTTCAGTGGTTTGGAAATATACAATCAAATTGCAGGAACATTCAAGCACTCACATTTTTTTGTCATTTTTTTTGTCATAGAGATAGCAATTTTAAACATAAAAAAATAATATCACGAATGTATAAACTAGATTAATTTTTGCCAAAATAAGCATTAATATTCGAGCAGGCATAAAGTTCACTAAACAACGAAACCATATAGTAGCATCACTGAATATCATTTAAACACAACGTTTGCAGCTTAAATATGAAAATTATCATGATTCGTTTTGTACTTTCTTACTAAAATCACTTAACATCGTTCAGCAGTGATCTCATAAAAGAATTTTGCATACAAAGCACTTATAACATCTTCATTATATTGTGGATTCAGTCTAGCTGACGTTTGGCTTTGATATTTTTTCGTATCTTACAATTGATTTCTGTAATTACTCAATGTAACAATTTTACATTTTTATACCTACATCTACACTTGTACGAAGAAATATACGAGTAATTGTTTCTAAAAATTATTATTTTTTTTCGAATGTTTCTTTCATAATACTTAAAACATATTGTCAGGTGCATTTCTTAATATCTGATTATCATAAGCTCACATTTAGTTATTAAAAAATCTTTTTTATTTGAGAAACAAAAAAAGATACTCCATAGAAGGGCAGTCTGTATATTGCCCCATTACTAATATTCATTTCAAAATTTAATTTTAACAATCTTACTTATGTTTCACTCTAAAAATTATTAAATAATTGATGTGTTACAGAAGATTATTACGTTCATTAAAGGAGTCTAAATAATTGATATTTTATATTTTGTGTAAACATTTTGTTATTTACGAATATTGTTATAAAAACGTTTATCGAGATGTCACTTTTAGTCTAATAAATTCTGTTTCATAATTTGATATATCAACATGTACAATTATACTAACCCTAGAATTGATAAAATAAATTGACGATCGATTTTTTTTCATCATTCAACTGCCTTCTCCGAGTCTAAATTCGTTCACTTAAGCCAAAAACGTGCGAACAGTTGCGCGAATCTCTTGTCTGCACATAGGGCAATGCGTGAGCGAAGGTGCGCAAAAGACGCAAGTTGATAGATGACCGCAAGGCAAAAAAACAACTGCAACTTCTCGGTCCATACAAATCTTGCATAGCCGTGCCTCTTTTAATCTTCGATTTTCTTCTTCCAGAGCTGCTATTTTGGGAAACGTATTGAAATCTAAATGTTTATATGAAATATATTGCAGGGAAAAACGTTTGTACAATCTTCAAAATATAAAATACATAAATTGAAATATCTTGGGTTTACAAGCTGAGAAACTTAAACTTTGTCAAGGTACTTTAAAATTTTTATTTTCAAATATTGTAAAAATTAATTCAATTGAAATGTAACTATTTTCAGTGATTTCGAAATTTTAATTTTGAATTGAGCACTGTACATTGGTTTTCCCCTTTTTAAAGAAAAAATACATTTCATCAACTTACTGTTTTTTTCATTCTTGGGGCTCTTTTCCTCTTCTTCGGTTTTTTCATCTGATTCAGGTTCAGCAGGTGGAGATCTTTCCATAGCACTACTTTGCTGTATCTCACTATCCAGTAAAATTTCTATTCGTTCATTTGAACTACTTGCAGCTTCTGCAGGAGTTATAAGTTCATTGAGGAGATGGGTAAGCTCAGATGAAGGAGAATCAGACGACGGTCTGCTGGTCCTGTAATAATTTATATTCAATTTAATAAAATTAATAATACATTCTCATATTTTAAATAATTATTTAATTAATGTAATGTATCAAATTAGAATAACAAAAAGTAAAGAAATTATAGTGCAATAAATATCTTTTGCTTGAAAAAACCCCGCACAAAATCAATGGAAAAAATCATTCGAAACTTTTGTTCAGGATCATCTGAACTTCTTTTCCCAAAGTTTCAGCCGATTTGACTTCATGATTTTTTCCATTGTTTTTGTGTGGGGTTTTTTTATTGTTGGATAATTTTTGCATTAACACTTTTAAAAAAATTTCGAAACTCAGAATTCATTGAAATATTATGATTTGAAATATTAAAATAGTTGATTTATGTAATATTTTACATACATGTTATCCTCTTCTCTTAATTGTATTTGTGTAGCATCTTCAATTAGTTGGTCAGCATTTGCATAAGGTAACCCTGTTTGCTCCATTCTCCTCTTTAAAGCCATTTTGATTCGACCCACGTGTAATCCAATTTCTAATGCAGCCTTAAATTAAAACAAGCTTTATACCAACTGATCTGTTATATATTTCTAATAGCAAAAAATAAATTTAAAAAGCAACTTACCACAGCTGGTGGAGTGCCAAGTAATCCTTCCAACTCAGCATCTGTTACTTGACGAACAGGGCGTTGTGGAGATGTGTTTGCAGGAGACACTGGTGGAGTTGATGCATCAGCACTATCATCAGGCACACTAGCCAATATCTGGAATATTTAATGATAATTATTATATTATAATAAAATTAAAATATTCTTAAAGAAATATGAAGGATTTAAAGATAGTACTCACTGCTGGATCCAAAGGAGGTCTATTTTCAACACACTGTTTAATAAAGTCCTGTCCCCTAACTAGTGCAACATAGCCACATTTTGGAAACCATTTTGCATGTTCTATCCAAGCATCATCAGTTTCTTCCCAATTGCTTAAACCTCCATCACAGTGAAAACATCTAACTTGATCTTGAATTCCTATATAAATGCATTTACATTTATTTTTATCTAAGTTTAGACTTATAAATAAAAAAAGTTCCAAAGTAGAAATAATTTTATTTTAGTGTACACAAAAACAACTAAATTGATGTTACAATATACAATCAATATTATAAATGTATAGTACTTACCAACGTAATAAAATCCAGCATCAGCTAGCATTTCCGGAGTCTGTCTTAAGTTGCTAGGCCATCCTTGAAAAGTACGTAATCTACCCTCATACGTTGCATGTTTTGGTTGTCTTGGAGCTGAATGATGTTGTATTCCCAACTCTGTAAAGTTGGAGGTCGTACCAGGCATCAACTTGACATTGCCTAACTCCACCTTTTCTGCTGACAGATCTGTATATCAACATGTAACATTCACACTTCCTCAACTTTTTTTTTATTCAATTATGAATGTAACTTCACTTTAATTTCATCAATAAAGAATAAATTTCTTTTAAATAAAAGATGCAAGATTTCATTTAGGTTATTTGAGTATGTTAGTTGAACAATGCTGACTTTACAAGAAAAAAAGAAAGCTATTTTGGGTACATGAATTAAATACAAAAAATAAAACGTAAAAACTTGATGTAAGAGTACCTGAACCCATCCAGTGATTATCAAGTGAAGCTCTTAATCAAGTGAAATGAGAAACATTGATTGTTGAAGCAATTTATGCAGACGAATGCAATAAATGCTGCCTTGCTTGTTGACATTGCCAAAATGATTATATTTAGAATGCATCAATATGCTTGGCTAAATATCAATAAACTTGGCTCAAACATAAACACACTCACATGCTACTTCAGTATACATTTACTCTGGCAAGGTTAATGCAAAAACGCTTGTTTAACTCTGCAGAGTAAATTTATATTCATTGTTACAGTAAAAATAAAATATTAAGCAAATTTGAATTGTGTTAAAATATCAACACTTCAATGTAATTGTAAAATAAAAAAAAATTTTTCCCACCTTCATCACTTTCTTCTCTCATATAAAAATCACAGTTTGGAAAATGTATTGTATGTTCTCGATCTGGATCATCACCAGGCTCCCATTTTAATATCACACCTTGACAGTAAGCACATCTGACCTAAAAAAAATAACAAACATTATACACTTTTATATAATTAATGTTCAAAAAACTAACAATTTAAAATTTTACTAGGTTATTCATAGAGCTAATACTGTTTACTGTATTACATACATATACATTATATCGTACATCATACATTATAATAAAGTAAAATGTAACATACATAAGGTATATGTGCAATTTAAGTATGAATTTATTTTAAAAAACTTATAAACCTCTATATTTTAAACTTCTAAAAAATATTATCTATATTTAGTAATTTGAATTTAATATGAAATTGAATTTAAAAATTACTTTTATTTAACAAGTAAAATTTATAAATTATAATATATATTGTGTTCACAAGTTCAGTTTCACATTGATTTATAAAAACATGATATTTTACCATATCTGCTTGTTGAAGATAATAAAAGCCAGATCTAGCAAGTCGCTCTGGTGAAACAATTGCAGGAATGGGCCAATTTTCAAAAGTACTCAATCTATGAGAGTACCTTGTGAGATTGGCTTCTCCAGAACTGGAACCTTGACTATTTTGACTAGCACTACTGTGATTAGTATTGCTGGAGTTTAATAGCATAGTGTCATTGTTTGTAGCTATTAGTGGAACATTGCATGTTGCAGTTGGATCCACTACAAATGGACATTCTGGGTTGGCTAATCTATGAAGAGCCATAACTTGATCACCATAGTTCCATTCAGATACTGTTGTCCCGCACAAGAAGCACTGAACTATTTGTGCAGTTCCTGTATAAAAGAAGCCAGCCTTGGCTATTCGAGCAGGGCTCACAGCAGAGTTAGCTGGCCACTCATGGAAGGTTTGTAATCTATTTATTTCGTGATTCATTGTGGAACGGATTTTCAGGAAATTTGACAAAATAATCTGTAAAAATAAAAGTCTTGTGTTAGTTATGAGTGAATCTTCAAATTGGAGGATTGATATTTTACATATTTCTGGAGTAATAGTACATGATTACAAATTGGAAAGATCTTTGTGTTGATAATTTTTATTACTTAATATTGCCTAATTTTTCTTAGAAATTATGTATATTTGCATAATACAATAAAATATCTAATCAATCAAATATAATATATTACTCATATCACTAATAAAAATAATGAAATCATCATTATTCTTAGATAGAACAGGAAAAAAAAACAAGAATGGCTTTATAATTGAAAAATGATAATTATCATAAAAATCTTTATAATCAACTTGAATCATAACATTGAGTTATTTCCTACTAGAGGACAATGATTCTTTCTCTTTCATTGTCATACTCACTGATTAAAGAGCTGATAAATAATTTAATACTTATATATGTCTCACATGTCTATACACTTTTTTTGAAATACAATCTACACTCCAAAACATCAAAAATAAATAACTAAGACAGCCTATAAACACTCTGAGATTGCACCCTTCTTTCTATACAAATTCACTAACATCTCCTCGTTTTCACGCCATCCTCGTTAATACCACAGCACAGGTATACGTGTATATATAATCAATTCGCGAAACTGCGCATATTAATAATAATAAAGTACCTATCCATCAGCAACAGCACTACAGCAGCAGCTGATCAGCCATTGAGGCCTCTCCCACCGATAACTCGCGAAAACAAATAACATTTACTTACCTCTCAAGTCCAGACGTGCTCTCTTTTCGCCCTTCGCCCAAGATAGTCGTTTCCTGGACACTGCGAATCTCTCGTCCCCTCGTCTCTCCACACACTTCGTTCTCTAGCTCTCTCTTTCTCTATGTTTTCGCGAAACGCAGAATAAAATATATATTCGGAATGCCTTTTGTTATCACAGCCGCTTGAGCCGCTTCATCGTGGCGCATCAGCAGCTCTGATCGTTCGAATAATACTTGTCGTGGGAATAATAACGGAGCAGCTACTCCGCAGGTTATGTTGCTCCTCCTCGCGGTGGAGTAGGCGCCCCGATGACACCTGCCTGATGCAGCTACAGCACCGCGACCAACGACGATAACACATCACTACTTGCGTATAGCTAGGGTAGGATACATGCGCGCGCGCCTGCGAAGTGCGAACACCTAGTGCTTCCGGGCGGGTACCACTGATGACGATATGCACATCGTAGATTATGTATTTTTCTCGCGATGGGCAGCAGCAGCTATCATCGCGCGGCGCCACGAACAATTTCGACCCGCTCGTGCGCGATGGAATGCCAACGTCGAGGCTTCGCGATGGTCTTAGTCCCCTTGGAGCTCCATCTCTCTCGCGCGCACATGATACGGTGCGCTTATCCTCTCTTTCTCTCTCGCTCGCGGTCGCTAGCTCCGCTTTGTGCGAGAGGTCTGCGCTTTTTGCCTTTTTTGCTCTCTTTCGGTTCGACCTGTGGACTTCCCCGCGCGCCTGCGCAGGACGCCGGACTTGCATCGCAGATTGCGGAGTGCGGAGGCCGGAGCGGCTCGATGAACGGCCGTATTCCGTATAGGTAGGATATGTATATTTCGATTTATAGAGTTTCTGTTTGTTTTGTAAAACTTCAAGAACTATTTTGAATAAATATAAGTTGGTATCTATGAATGATGAATAAAAACAAAAATATGTACATAATTTAATATTTTTTATAAAACTTTTTAAAATTTTCTCTTATTACGATTTATTTAGTACATTTCTTATTATAATTTTCATCATTAACAGCTTGAAAAATAAGTATAATACCAATCATTTTCATAAAACTATATTATAGGTACTTATATACGTTTAAAAAATCCAAATCATGGTAAATTTCAGCATGAGCTGTTATGTTTCACTTTTATATTTGAAGGTTCCTTCTTTACCTACCTAGATGAGTTAGAACGACGTTCCCAATCCCAAACCTTTGGAACCCACGGCCAATAAAATTAAAGAAGAAGAAGATGAGTTTGAAACTAGTGGAATAAAATTTTAGAATGTTGGCATACAATTATACGTATATAGGTATGTAGGTATAGAAACCTAGAAAAAAGTAACGGTTAACCGTTCTCTTTTTCTGATTTTCATCAGAAGTACACAAAAATTACAAAACCTAAAAAAGTAACCGTAAATTCTTCCATTGAGTATTGTTTGAATTACAAAGTACAAAAGCTGATTGTGATCGAAGTAGATAATTGAAAAACAAAAAGAGATTTATAAAATTAGTAAATTAAAGTTTGTAGATAAGTAAGTATTACTTTATGCATGTTGTATATATGTATGTAAAGTATAAAAACATAAAGCAATCAGTAAATTAGGTTTTTAGGTGAATAATCGCTGCTAATCAAACTTATAAATATGTTTAATAGTTTTCCGACCAAAAAGCGGACAAAAAGAAAAAATGACGATGAGATACTCATATTGTCGGACGAACCGAAAACTAATGACAGTTGGTGCCACACACAAGTCAAAATTAAGACTTTAACATTTGCATGGTCAATTAGCAAATTTTCGTATTTAACGACAAAAGTGGGGGAATATATTGAATCATCAAAATTTTGGATAAAAGAACATTCTGATGTTAAATGGAACATGACGTGCTACCCACATGGAAAAAATGAAGAATACAAAAATTTTGTATCATTTTATATTCAATTTACCTCGTACACCTGGTCTCATATCCCTATTGATTTGAGATTTTATATTGTTGATAAAGATAACAAAAAATACTCTGAGTTTGCAGTAAAAAAATATAACATGATGAAAGGCATACCAATTGGTAAGATAACATTTATACGACAGGACGAAATGACAGAAAATACTGTTTTGCCCAACGACACATTGAAAATATTTTGCGAGATCTTCATAGGTACAGACATTGAAATCACAGAGAGTGCAAACAATTGTATAAATTTGAATGAGACTAAAATAAAATTAAATGTATTGAATGATTTCAAAGTACTTTTGGAAAATGGAAACTACAGTGATATGTACTTTCAAGTTAATGGGAAGAAATTCCCTGCTCACAAAGCAATAGTAACAGCAAGAAGCAATGTATTTTCTAGTATGTTACAGCATAATATGCTAGAAAAATCAAGGGGTGTCATCGAAATTGACGATATTGAAGAAGAAGTATTAGAAGAAGTGCTACAATTTATGTATACAGGAATAGTATCACATGTGGAAGAAAGAACATCTAAATTATTGATTGCAGCTGACAAGTATGGTTTAGAAGATCTAAAAAAAATGTGCGAGTTAATTATCATAAACCGTCTGAATTGTGATAATGTTATTGACAATCTTGCTTTTGCAGACCAGTATAATGCAACTGATTTGGAAAAACATGCAATTCAGTTTTTAAGAGCGCATACAGATATATATGATCAGCCAAGATTTACATCTTTTGGCCACGCATATCCACACTTGACTATAAAAATACTGATAGCCAAGGTTTAATAATTTTTTTAATGTTTTAAACCAGTAATTTTTGAATGTATAGGATATTTATTGATAGATGTATATGTAAAGTATAAAAAAAATTAAATCATAATAATAATGATGAGTGTTAAATTAAATATTATTAATAAGGTTAAGATTATTTACTACTATAAGTAACATTATAGATAGAATGTTTCTTATTTAAAGGGTGAACTTTTGGAGTTTCATAGAATTTATATACATATATATATATAAATATGAATACTAAATTATAATGTAATAAAATAGTTATTTGATTAATTTTAAGTTTAGTAAAATTTAGTAAATATTTTAGCATAAATTTAATATTCAAAGTAGGAGGAAAAGGGTACATGATGGTATAGTACGCTTCAACAAGAACTATTACCAGAGGATGTGGCCTGGAGCCAATACCTCTGTAAGGAACAAAAAAAAACAAGAACTATTATTTAACATCAAGATAAAATAACTTGTTAGGAAAAAAAGTTTTTATTTATTTACTGCTTAAATTCTTCATTATGATTGATCATTTAAAATTATATATTGCATTATTAAAATTATATCATATTGTACTCCAAAGTTTTAATAAAAAATATAACACATCTATTCTTTAAAATTACATAAAATTCATTTTCATTATACACTGAAACGCGAATAATTATACTTATGAAATTACGTCAAAGAGAAGTACATTTACAGCTACTTTTAGTAGACTGATTCATTATGTCGAAGTAATCGTTTTCCAAAATTTGAATTCTGTCTAACATACAAGCCGAAGAAAGGCGCGCGTCAGGATCTTTGTCCCAACAATCTTCAATTATTTCGCATATTGAAGATGAACCCTGAAATAATAACATGAGTATAGAGCTTTCATTAACATGAAACATCAACATTATTAATTTAATTCCGTACGTACAGGTTCTTCCCTCCATGACTCAGGAATAAATGGTCTGCCGTTTTCCTCTACAACGTAGTCATATATGTGTCCCATTGTAGCCTGTGGACCTAATTCCCTTTCAAACGGCAATTCGTACTCTATATTTATATCCTGAAAAAAAAAAAAAAAAAAAATTAATGTTATCAATGCTTTCTCATTGCGTTTAAATTTAAGTGCATGTAATTTTTGAAAGGCTAATCGAATTTATCAATTTACAATTAAATTAAACCTCTAATTAAGAAAACGTGCTGTTATGTAACAATTAGAGTTCCATTCAATTTCGCGAATAACAACTTCATCTTTCTTAGCCATCTTTTTAAACCATGTACCGGCCACAACCCGGAACCTCTCACCGGGATATCGGAGCATCGAGATATCAGCTCCCAGAGCACTAGAGCGCAGGCGTAGACGTCAGCGGCGCGGTAGGCATCAATCCGTTGGAACTCCACGGCCCCATCGAGAACCTCGGGCGCCATGTACCGCGGCGTGCCCGCGCGGTCGACTCGTTGCTTCCGATGTTGCTTGTTGGCGGCATCGGACTCAGCCGTAGGTTCGAAGACCAGGGCGAGACCAAAGTCGGCGATGCAGGCGCACATATCGCCCGATAGCAGCACGTTCTTCGACTTGAAGTCACGGTGGGCGATCACCGGCTTGTAAACCGGGGCTGGACTATTCGGCAGGCCAATCTCGCGGTGTAGGTACTCCAGGCCGCTATGGTAAAGAAGGATTGGTTTTGTTTAGATATGCAAAAATATTTAAAAATTAACTAGAGTGGCAGTCAATCATGTCATTTTTGTCAATATTTTCTTAATATAAAAAAATAGATATAGGTATCAACTGCAAGTTGAGGTGCCATCTAAAACAGCTTTAGTTTTTGTTGTATAATCTTTAACTTCCCTGACTATGACTAAAAAATTAGCAAAAAAATTTTATTAGAAAAAAAAATCAATTAATTTATCAGAAATTTAAATTACTTGACGTTTTGATACAACTTCTTTTATGAAGAATTTAATATTTCAGGTCATAATAATATAACATCTGTATAAACTGTATTAAAAGACTATTAAGATGATACTTCTTATACAACTTTAGGCTGCTGAAAATCATTCTTCAACTATTAATCATGCCTTCAGTCAAATCAATCAAACCACCAACTCTCCACCATTCATCCTCTACCTGAGCATTCCAATGGCGATCCTGCACAGCTCACTCCAGCTGATCAGACTTCCCATTAGAAAATCGCACAATGACCCCTTCTCGTAGTAACTAGTCACGAGCCAGAACTCCATGTCTAATCCATGGCCTCGTTGTTCGGCGGCGATGAGCTGCAGCAGGTTGTCGTGCTGGAATCCAGGCAGTCTGAGCACCTGAAGCTCCGACTGCCAGGAGTGACGGCCACTTAGAGGGAATACTTTCACGGCCAGAGCCTCTCGGTAGTTACGATGACGGGCCAGCCACACCGAGCCGAACCTTCCGTGTCCCTTCTTTTCGAGCAGTTCGGTACACGCTATATGATCTCGGTATTGATGCGGACTTAAGATGGCCATGTTGTAGTTGAAGCCTTCTTCTGTCTTTCTAATCAGTATACTATTTACATTGTTACCGCACTGCTTAGCACATTTGTAGAGGCACCAAGCAACGATCGACAGCGTCGACGCGAGGACCAGCGTGCTTGTGCACATGAATATGATGATCTTTTCCTCCATCGGCATTGTATAGTGCTTCGTTTCCACCTCTGATGCGAAAAATTCGTTTAAAATATTAACTATCACGTATTGCTGATAATTATTGGTACTTTATACATACCGACGGTGGTGTTCTTTTGCCGTTTCTTCAAGTACGTCGTATAAGTCATGTTTTGATTGCACATGTTCTCGCCGCAGCAGCAAAAGAAGAGCTGGTTTATCTCGTCCTTATTTTTCTGGATGCAGTGGGACTGCTCGAAGCACTCTTTGTGGTTTAGGAAACATCCCTTAAAACGAAACGTTAATATTTTCATTAAAGTTACTTTTAGTACTGAAATAAGTAATGGCATATATGTAAATTAGAGCTTACCTTCATCTGTACCGTCGAGGTGTTTTGATAAACATTGTATTCCCATAACGTGAAACAATGGTAATGCTTTTCGTGTCCTAGAGGTCCGCATGTTTCTTGTGTCACACATTCGTCCCTACTTTCGCTTTTGCACGTCAATCTGTTGTAAGTTTCGCAGGATAGTGAAACATTGAAATTAAGGCTTTGAACCATATCTGAAAAAAGAAAAAATAAATAAATACGAAACGTTAAACAATTGGTCTATGTGGTATGAAAAATACGAATACAATGTATCAAAATTTAAATTTTTAAAAAAACTTACTAAAAAAGAGGTCCGTTATTGATAAAAATACCGTAATTGCAATCCACATTTTGTCGCTTTTTTAATAGCCCGTCAATGTCAAGTAAAATTAGTCTCATTTAATATTATTACGCGCGCCTCAGACGTGTGAACATGTCAGACAAATTTGTGATTACGTTTGTATTTACATCCATCTCTTTCCTTTCATATTTGTTTAATAATATTGTGAATGGTTCCAATAATCTATTCTAGTACGAAATTAGTATCGTAAGAATTAACGATTTCGAAACGTAATAAATTGAAATTTTTAAAGCATTACAAGTTTAAAAACTATAAACTTATTATATAATAATCATAATCTTCGAATTTTTATAAATAAAATAAACAGGAATGTATGAGGATATTTTTCTTTTTTTTTTTTTTAGATTATTTGATAAAAAATAACTTGTGCTAATGTATAAATAATATTTTTATTTATTATTTTTTCAAATTATAAATATTTTAACTAAGTTTAATCACAAATTACTTATGTAATTACACATGAAAAATTACATAAAATTAAATAGCCTATTTTTGACAATGATTGAAACAGCTTCACAAAGTTTAAAAATATTAGCAATAATTATTGGCTCTTGACCTACTTCACTGTAAAAGTTTACATCGAAATAACTATAAATAAATAAGTTACTTTTTAACTAACAAAGTATATTTGAAAAATATTTCACTTTTTAAAAGTATACCCATACAAAAATACTAAAAATTTAGCTACATAGCTAAAGAGTTTGCTTCCAAATGAATTATAGCAAAATGTATATTTTCTTTTTGTCATCTGATTTATACAACCATGAAGAATAAAAAGCTTAGCAATGTAGGGACTAACTTAAGACACCAAAATTTTGAAAGTTATATATTTACATGCTTCTATGACACTTTTCTTCTTACTATTGAAAAAATGAGTAATTATATTTGATTTTTAAGTTTTATCAATAATATAAACAATGTACAATTAAAAAAATTCTTAATTACAGTGGAATTTTTTGTTCAAATTATCGATTATGCATATTAAAAATTATTAAATTCGTATAATATTCAAAACATGTTTAAGATCAACAGTTTACTTTTTTTAGAAATAGATTTGATACAATTTGTGAATTATCGCAATGTGTATTTTCTACCTATGAAAAAAAATTTGTTTGAAATTAATTGAAGTGTACAATCGATTATTTTAAAAATCAGTGGACATTTGAATTTCCAAGTTAATCAATTTTACTGCGGATCCAAACAAATTTCGTAATCATACTCATCATATTATTTATATTTAGTCCCAACATTGTAAGTTCTTTACGAATCTGTAAAATTTTTCAAAAATTCTATAATTAAGATTGCAAAGTATAACCTTCTATAAATCTATATAAAAATTGTCTTTTCTAAAAACAATAAAAAATTATTCAATTGATAAAAATGTGCCTTTGCACGGGTTGTGATTTCGGATACAGAGTAGTCCTAATAAATGTCTCCGAAATGTGAGGTTTGGATATTGTGATCAATGTTTAAATTCATCATTTGCGTAGAGACATCATTGATCATTGGAGGAGTATACACATCTAAAAAGAAAGTTCCTTTATGTGACAAAAATGAAATTTCCATATAATTTTACTAAGAATATGTAAACTTACTCTGACAAACATTGTAATCGTAGAGTGATTTCAATTTCTGATATATTATCGATACAGCCACATCTAAAGATGATTGCTTCGTTGGCTGTATTGTACCATAATCTTCAAAAAGTATCAGGTTGTCTTTGAATATTGTTACCTAAGTATTTATATATTTTTATTAGTAAATGAATTTTTCCATTTTTCTTTAAATTTTAATATGCTTCAAATAATATTATAAACCTTATGTATATATCCAAAAGGATCATAACTAGTTAAACATTCAAAAGAGCACATTGCTTGAAATATATTTGTTACAAAATTAGTTAAAACCGTAACATTCTGAAGATTTAAAGGTTCTTGTGTATTTTCATGTGGATTTTGTAAATATTTCGAATGTGGCTTCCTTGTAAACTTTTTAGTTTTTACTTCCTTTTGAAATCTGGATTGTGATATAGCTTCATTAATACACCTTTGTCTTTCAGCTTGTTTAATTGGTCCTATTGGTTTTGCCCATCGAATTTCCCATTGTTCCATATCAGCAATACTACCTGGCTCTGAATATTAAAAATTTTCATAATTATTTTGTATTGAAATAATTGAAAATAATATAAAACCCTACCAGTCAAAATTTGCATAGCTGCTTCAGCCAATTCTCGTGTCTCATAATGCACAAATGCAAAGTGATTGATTTTTTTTAATTTTAAAATAGGAATGTTTGTAAGTTTCTGAAAAATATCTCTGATTTTCTGTTGAGAAATATCCATCGAAAGATTTCTAACGAAAAGAGCTGTGACCTAATTAATTGTAAAGAAATAAAAAATGATATAAAATTTAATTATAAAAGCTTCAGTTTGTTAAACAAGTTTAGAACTTATTTTACATTTTCCATAATTTCTTCATCTACAGGTTCACCTGGTTCTGGATCAGCCCAGTCAACGGCAACTTCATGATCCCACAATAGCACTCTTCCAGGGATAAGTTTACGACGAGCCATAGCTGCAGATCTGTGATCTTTAAATTCCACAAATATAAAACCTATAAAATATAATTTATTGTTAAGCAAAATATTTTTCATTACATTAAAATTATGCTGTAAGATCAATTTTACCTCTATTTAGAGAGCGATCTTGAGAATTTGGATATAAATAAACATCTACAATGCCTTCCATTAATTTACTTAACTCCTCCATAAATTTTTCCTTTGTTTTATTTTTAGGCACTCCTCCAAAGAATAGTCTGCAGTTATCTACTGATTTCACAGCGCCAATTCTATGACCTGGTCTTATTTCATATCCATCAAGCATCTAAAAATTACAAATATTCATACTATTTAAATTCATTATTCGACACAAAACAAAAAAACTAATTAAATAGTACTGCATATTTTACCAAGCAAGCTCTTCGGGCAGTTTTAGCATCTGGATACAAGGCAAAAGCATAGCCACGAGTAGTTCCTGAAAAGTCAAGCATTAAACGAAGTTCTAGTAATCTTCCAGCTTGCTCTAATACTGGCTTAAGTTCATCTTCATAACAGTCTCTTGGTAATCTTCCAAGGAATATTTCAGCCCCTTTGATCCGTTCTCTATGTTCTCTTGTTAATTCAGGTGCTGTTAATCGTCTTTGTCCATTTTCTTGAACTAGTTCATACTCAGTTGCATGCACAAGATCTAATAAACGTACGGTCACTTGACAGTCACTGGAAACTCCTGATGTGTCAGAAGTGCTACTGGCTATTGTTGAAGCACTACCACGTCGCAAGTAATTACTCATTTTAACTATTAAATAGTCCTTCTAAAATAATAAAATCAAAAAAGTAGTCTATATTGTTTAAAAAAATGAAATTCGTAATTTCATATAGTTTTACTAATTTAAATGGCACGACGTATCACTTATGAACATTTGTAAAAACTGACTTTAAAACGTACGGCATGCTAATTAGAAAGATTTTCAAATCGCGCTACAATTTACTTTCATCACTTACAAACAAGGTACATAACATGCAAAACTCTCACTACTTACCAAATCTCGAACAAAATAATAAATCAAAATCCACAAACCTTCTAAAAAATCCTAGAAATCCTCGACGAGCGAACCTCACAGCACGTGTCGCCTTCCAAAAGACAGTCTTCCTTCTACTTTCCACTTAAAACATGGCGAATAAACAAACCCACTAGAATAAAGTCCTTTGACAATTCACATAAACGATATACACGTACAAAAAAAACTTTCGCAACGTTCAGACCAAAGCTCAACTTACTAACTGCAGGGCGAGAAATCCGTCGCTTTTTCCCTCGACCCACCCGCGCGGAAACTGCGCTTCGAATGCGCTGCGCGACCCGCTGGTCTGAGGATCGGTTGCTCGACGCTCGATTCGCAGAAATCCCTGACTAGGGGCTGCCTGTTCGCGCCCGCGAATAGTAACGGCAAGGGGCAAGGCTGAATCGTCCGTTTCTGCGCGCGCGCGACAGGTGGTTGGCGGTTCGTGACGGTCACGTGCGCCCTCTCGAAAACGTTTTCGGTTTTCTTGGATTTTTGGAAATTGGAACAGTGGTGGATTGTAGTTTTAGGAATTTGTGAGTTTAGAAATATTTTTTAAGTAGTAATGTTGAGGTTTTATTCACTTTCACTGCGGCATGAGCCATATGTGCGTCATGAAATATTGTTATTTTTAAAAATTTATTTACTCCGTGAAACAATATTCGTGATAAAATTCTCACGGTCAATTATGATAGGATTGATAGGTATTTTTCAAAAGCTTAAAAAACGGAAACGCCATTAAAATTTTTCTTTTTTTTAAATTTTAATTTAACTTTTAAAATATTGAAATCATCACTTTATGCATTAAGTCGCAGTATACATAAATCTAAAAAAATTGAAATTTTGAAAAAAAAGTCTAGATTGCATAATATGAAAGTTACTGAAAATTCGGAATAATATAATTACGATTTGCTCCATATATAATGGATAAAGTTTACAATTTTTATGTCTACATCTATCAATCAATTTCTTATTTTATTCTTACCTACTTATAGCAAAATAATTATTAAGTTACATTTTTTAACTTATTTATTCTGCATTTTGTTTCGCAATTATTTATATTGTATTAATAATCAAATTCAAACTGATACTGATTTAAGGAGTTGTGGAGTTGAAACATTTAGGTAATCTTTATTACCAAAGATATTGTTTAAGTGTTAGGATAATAAATTAGCACAATATTATAAAATCATTTTTATCATTTTGTTTTTTTATTAACAATTAATATAAAAATATTAGTCAATACTTGATGTAGAAAATATAAAAATAGAAAATATAAGTGTATTAAATATATGTATATATGTACAAGTTAAAATTCTATAAATTTTGTATATACAACATTCTTCTTGACACATCATTGTTCAATAAATATCTGTTCTAAATCACTTTCATCCATTTTAACATTATTGTAAATATCTTTTGATGTTTGCGGACTTAATGAATCTATGGAGTCTGTAAGTCCTTTACATTTTTCCATGGCACGTAAGGTTTTGTTATCTATCTTCTTTGCTGACAGACCCTTTTCCGTGATACTGCATAATCTTTTAGCTAGAACTTCAGATTCTTTTATGTTCTCTGCTTCCTCAAGCTCTGCCTTTAGTGCTGAATTAAATATAGTTACCTGTAACAAGAAGTGAATGATAAATAGGTATATATTTAGAACTATTAATATAATGATAAAATATTTTTACCCATTATTTCTTACTTCTCTAATTGAAATATTTATCATTCTATAATATTTTAATATTCCATTGTAGAAGTATGAATTTACAAATAGATTACTAAATAGTATTACTTTGCGAAACAACAGATTTATAAAATGCTGTTGAAAATTTGAAATAAAAGATTTAGTATCTGAATGATACTGAAGAAAAAAACTAAAGGTATTTTGTGTGAAACCTTTTTTGATGGAATGAATTTAATGTTAAGAAGCAATCTAAATTTTAGTATAAATTAATTTTTTATCTAATTATTTAAAATACTGTGAAATATTTTTTCAATTTACCCTTTTAGCTTGCTGCTGGAGACTTTCTAATTTCATTTCTAAGTTATGAAATTCCTCATCTGTATATTGAATTGCTTGACATTTGTCTTCTTCAAGTAATATATTGTCAGGCACACAAATAGATTTATTGACAATACTCTAAAATTGTAAATTTTGTTTATATAAGAGTGAATATATCAATATTTATTTTTATTCAATGGTAAAGTTAAATCTTATGTAATACCTCTATTGTAATTAAATGTGGTTTCATGTTGTCAAGATAGGTTTTCCTCAATTGTTTAATATGACTTTTAAGTTGTTCTAATCCTTTGGCATCTGGATTGTACTTTTTCTCAAGAGAACTAAATAATTTTCTACATTGAGAGTCCACTTTTTCTTTAATTTTTTGATTGACTACAACAAGAGAAAATATGAATTAAAATCTTTGCATAACAATAATCTATAATAAATTTTCCAATATTATTTTATTTTCGGAATTCATAGTTTGCAACAAATCTCTAGCAAGAAGTATTTATCACCAATTATCATAAAACGACTAATTCTGAAGTTAGATTTAAGAAAAAAGCAAGTTTTTATTGCTATAAGAAAAAATAAAAAAAAATGAATCAAATATTCTTGCAAAATGCTAACACCTATTTCAAACTATTATTCAAACAGATTTCTACGAATAATTTACGCATTAATTACATTATCTGTATAATCTTTAGCAAATTAGCATCTTCAATTACAGATGAGATTTAAAAAAAATAAAATTTTGTTCTATCAGCAAGCTAAGTGGTTTTGATATTCAAGAGAAAGGTAAACAAGAAAAGGTGTACAAATGTTTATGGAGTATAATATATCGTCGATTCTTTTATTGAGTCACAAAAATAATACAAAATCATAACAAAGCGTGTAAAATTAAAGGTCATACAAATAACATAATTAACGGTAGTATAAATTGATTCCTACGGTCGACCTCACTTAATTTAAAATTAACAATTCAAAAGATTTTTGCAACAAGCTCGACCATAAGAAACATTGAACAAAGACAAAAATTAGTGCTGAAAATAACAAAGTATAAGTATATATGTATACAACAAAATAAACTCATGCAGAAGTATAAACAAATAAATACACATAATAAATAAAAAGAAAAACAACAGAACGAAACGAGACAACAATCGGCGGCTGCCGGCGATGTTGGGTGATGTGCGTATATATATAAATGTGTTGTTGTGATGGTGTCAGTGGCCTCGGTTCACACCTCGCGGACGAAGACAACGTCCCGCGGGCGTTGGACGAGTGTGAACTCTAGTCATGATTTTGAGAAAGTCCACATGAAACCAGAGCACACTCGCTCGACGCCCCGAGACACTTTCTCTCTCTTTCTTTCTCGAGTCACGAAGGCTCTCTCTCTTCTCTCTCAAAACAAAGATAAGCGGCGCGTAATACGTATACGTGCGCACCGAAAGACGAAGTAAAAGAGCATATAGGAGTAAGTACAAGCAAGGGAGGAGAAAAAACAGGATGGAGGGAACAGAGGAAAATGCGCAAGAGTGTGGATGTACGCGGGCGGCTCGGAACAAAGGATAGTAGTGTAGAGTAGAAAGTTGGAGAACGAGAGTATAGTAGTAGTAATGTAGTAATACGGTAAACTGTTAAAGGGAGATGACACAATAAAGTATAGAGGTAAAGAAAGGAGAGGTAGAGAGGAGAGGAAGAACGACGGCGTCGTTGTACGCCACACACACTATCACGCGGCGCGCGGGCTTACTCGTTGCGACGACGGTCCTCGAATGCAACCCGAACAGCTGCATCTCGTACTCCTCGCGTTTGCGCTTTGCCAGCTCCTTATCTTCTGGCTCTTCCATCGTACTTGTCGTCGTCGACGTCATCTGCCTCTTCTCCTGGATCAACGATCACCGTTGCTGCTGCTCGGGGGGAGACGATGCGGCGCGGACGCCAGCGCTCGACACAATGGCAGAGCGCCAGCGCGCAACATGGCCACCGAGCCGAGCGCGCGCACCGCCGCGGCGTTTCGCTATCTCTGTTCTGCGCGTGGATCCGCGGATGGGGAAGAGAGAGGGAGAGAGGCGCAGCCGAGACGGCGTTGTGCGCGTTCGAAAAATGCGCGGTGTTGCCGCGGTGCGGAGGAGAGCCGAGAGAGTTTCCGTTAGATCGAGGAGCGAAGATGTGTGAGTGACCGTAATGATGTGTGTAAGTATGTGGATAAAGGGATGACAATGATGATGATTTTGATGATGATACAATGATTGTGGAGGATTTTGGCGATGTCGAGGGGATTTGAGAGTATGAGGTGCTGAAAGGGGTTGGAGTTTAGGTTTACGATAAGATTTATAAGGGAATCAGTTTGTTGTTTTGTTGAAAAACGTCGGTATATATAGTCGGTGACTAGTGTACGTTTGATTTTCGTTTGTTTGGTCGCGAATTCTGAGCGTACAGTAGTTTACAAACATTTTGCGCGATATCGCAATGTACTTCTAATGTAATCAACTATCATTCCTGATTTCTATACGCAACTGTATTATTTCAGAGGATTATGGTTTTATGATATACGAGTCATTCACCTTTGCAATATTTATGTCGTTTTTATATACGTTGACAGCATTAATTCCCTAATACCAAAGGTAACATATCAAAGTACAGTTTCTGCGCATCAACCATCATCCTACGCTAATTGTCAAAACAATTTTCTCTAGTTACATCTCGTCGCGGAAACAATAATCTAAATACCCATCTCTTTGCCACATATCTCGCTGTACATCCCGCACAGTATAGGTAGGCTTACTTACACGGGACTTATACGCGATGAGAACTTTTGAAAATTGTGGCAACGCCGCGCCGCGATCACATGACCTTTTTAGTTCATCGGGAACGAGGCACACAACGCAGATGTCGCGAGCCGTCTGTTCCGCGAACAATTTTATTTCCTGCTTTCTCCGCAGCCGTAGATTTCGCCCCCCCTTGTCTCGCGGCGGCGAATTTACGAGGTTATGTTATGAATTAAATGCCTTTTGTTTATTAATTTTTTTGGAGCAAACAGTCAATTGAGGAAGTAAGGGCACAATGAGGAACTTTAACGTGCTCAAGCTCATCGGAGAGCACTCGAAGAGATATGCGAATTTGCCTGACAGCTTTATCAAAAGGAAGATGGAGAGGGTAATTATGGGATTTGTCTATTACTTATACTGTTATTAATGTTGTTCATTACTCATATAAATAAGTAGGACTTATTTGAATGAATAAAGGATTAATTAATTTAAGGATTAAAAAAGGGTGGAAACCAAGTTGTGTTGAATGAACGGTTTTATTAATTTATATTGCATCAAATTATCTGCTAATCATTTTTCATAGATTTACTGGAAAACTCCTGGCTGGCCAAAATATCTTCCCGTAACACAGCAGCGCAAAAAGTTTCGATTTGGCCTTCATCGCCCTTGGACTAATGAATTCAAACTAGAGAATCCTGATCGTCAGATATATAAAACAGATCATGTAGAACCTATCAGGGAGTGGTCATGGTTTAGAGGAGATAGGGTTGGTAAATCAATGGAATGTTTTATTAGGTCTTAAAATTTTGTCAATGATAAATTCCTTTATTTTCATATTTAGGTAGAGCTTTTAGTTGGTCCTGATAAAGGAAAGCAAGGGATGATCAAAGGCATTTACCAAGAAAGAAATTGGGTAATTGTTGAAGGATTGAATACTCAACTGGAATTTATAGGAAAAGATAAGGATTTTCCAGGACAACCCATGCGAAAAGAAATGCCTCTATTAGTCACAGAGGATATTCAACATGTCGATCCTACAGATCTGTGAGTACTCTGAAAATGTTAATATTATAATCTTAGTTGAAAAAATACATTATAAATTAATAATTAATCTTTACGTTTTTGTTTTCACAGGAAGCCGACCAAAATTGAATGGAGGTATACAGAAGAAGGTGAAAAAGTTCGTGTATCTTTGAGAACTGGAAGAATAATTCCTATTCCACCGTCACATTATGAAACAGTTGATTATAAACAGCCATCGGTTTATAGAGAGGGAGAAAAAGATACCAAACAATCAGATGTTGAAAAAATAACATTTAAAGTAAGTTGAAATGTTAGAAACTTGTATTTATTAGAGAAGAATGGTTGTAAACTATTATTATTTGTTTTAGCCTGCTCTAAAAACTTTTGAAATGGACATCATGGAAAAAATGGGTATCAAAGAAGACCGTATACAAAAACCAGTTTATTGGTATTAGAGTGATTCTATTCGATTAATTCTAATAAGGACTGCATTTGTAAATAGAAATTTATTTCATAATAAATCATGTTATTTAAATGTTTATTTGCTATTGCTTTTTCAAGTAGACTTGAAAATTAATATTTGACTTTACAAATTTCAGAAGCATTAAAATAATATGTTATTTCAAACCGTTATCAAAATTTTTTACATTTTTTTTACATTAGTAAGACTTATAGAATACTGATTTACAGTTTTCTTTTTCGTTATAAAAAGTTGAACTAAGTATCAATGTTCAACATGTTCAAATATTTGTTATATAAGTATGTTAGAGTTTCTAATAGTCAAGTAATTTTTCTTATATTATTCATAAAAAATATCTTGTATAATAAAAAATCGTATAAAGAAATGTATAAAAAAAAAAGAAGATAAGAATATGACTTATAATATTAAATCAATTCAAATATTTAAAGAATTCGTTTTTCCTAAATAAAATATGAGATAGAACTTTTTTAACTCTTAATAAGAATTAGTTGAAGAAATTATTGTTGTATTATGATTCATGGGTTAAAAAGAATTGAAAAAATAAACTATAGTAATTTTGATAAATATAGTTGAATACAATGTCATTTATTGTTACCAGCTACATTGAGAAGTATTTTGTTTCACAAATCAACAACATGTAGAAAACAATTACTTTAGAAGAAAGCATACGTAACAGCTTGACACTGAGCGTAATAATAGTACATAATAAAAATATAATAATATTAATGATAATATGAATCGCAGCTTATACATATAATGTTAGCTCATACAATAAATCAACTAACGGGTTATCCAGAAGTTAACAGTACAATCGTTAAACCTCACGCCGAATAATTTGCCATACATTTATCACAGCACGATTTTTAACAAAACAAGCAAATTAAAAAAATTAAACAGACACTTTAAATTTAAATATCCAAGAATAATATAATTTCTAGTACAATCAACACTTTTATATTAACTCTATAATTCCGCGCCTCTGTTTCCTTTTTTTCCAACGCCAAGCTATATATTCACTTTGCACAGTCACACGCCACACTCATACATTATACGTACATTTGTTTCAACTAATATGTACAAAATTATTACACTAGATTCGTAAAGCAAAAAAAAATTAGTATGAACAACAGTTAATGTCTAGATTAGGTGTTGGATTAGCGTAATTTTTACTCGAAGGCACGTTTCGAGAGGATCATTATCATTTAATTTTTCATTACATATAAGTTATCAAAAATACTTTACTGAAAAAGTCTTTTATTACAGATAGTATAATCGTCAAAAAGTTACAAGTTGCGGATCCTCTCAAGTTTCACAATACGAAGTATTAATCCTTTCAAACCTTTATATAAATATCGAAAATTAAATTTTTGTTACTTTAGCTTTGCTTCAATTCTAAAATATGAAATTCAAATCCGAATTTCTAGTCAGACTTCATCTGTGCAGGAAGAAAATTCGCCTGAAAGGATTACAACGAGCTGAACGAGCCTTTCCTCTACTCTCTCACGCACGGAAGAAAAGCATAACAAAACATAAGTATTACGTAGATTCTTCGTTGATTCCAAATTTCGTCATCCCCGTCGAGAAAACAGCACGAGGGAAAAGCTATGTATAAGTAACATCGGCGCGCGTCTCTTATTTACAATTGGTTTTGTACATATACAATTTTCAAATATTTGATTGTCTTTTATACACTCGAAATATTCAACATCCAATTCGTCACCGTCGACTATCCATAGCCTCCCCACGCTTTCTTTTTCCCAACGGGGGCCTACGTTACACATATACATCGTTTCTTCTAGACACTGCGAGGGGTACAAGTTACGACGTAGTAAATCAGTTTTCTACCTCTCTTGATTATTTTTTTTTTCGTTTTTTTAAAAAAAAGACGTTTTCTCCTTAACATTTGAAAATATATAATTATTTATATCGTTATATTGCACTGCCAGCACTTGTTTATGTATTCGTCTTCGATCCTCCTCAATATCATTACGTACGCTACGATCATAATTCATATATAAACCCGCTGTGTATATCTACTCGTAATATGGCGAAAATGCGGAAAGAAAAAAATACAATTCTAATAATGATGATAAGAATAAAATTAATACAATAATATTAATAATAATAATAAAGGCACACAGGGGGGCATCTTGTTTGTCTTATTAAAAAATGTGACTGTTAATCCGTCTACTATATATATAATAACGTATACAATATAATAACATATATAATTACTCGTCTCCCGCCGTCTCTCGCGACCACCGCGCTCGTGCATGTAATACATATATCGAACAATCGTTAAGTCTTTTTCTTCATCCTCACAAACTTTCTATCTATGTATATATTCATATTCTTTTTATGTATAATATTTATAAATCCATGCAGCTACATCCCTATATAAGTCAACTCTTCGTAGGATATCGTTCGCTAACATCATCGTTGCATATGCATACACTAGTGCATACGGATATCGGAGCCTCGGAGCGCGAACTTTTATATATAAAGCTGCGTTAGTGTCGCGCGCGCGCGGTACACACAGACATGTGTTCCTGCCACTATATATCGTGTCGAGAGAGAGAGAACGTTTTTGTTGCTTTTTGCTATCGTTTGACTACAAGATTCACGATGACTTGGTGGCGGGGTGCCTGACTAGGAGGTTCACTTCCCCGTCGGGTAGCTTCTTCATCAGGGACCAGGCCTCGATGCGCGACATGCGGCTCACGTCGCGCTTGTTCACCTCGAGCAGCTGATCGCCTGCCCGTAAAGCACCAGTCTTTTCGGCAGCACCTCCTGTAAATAATATCATTTTTTAGAATTTTTCGTGGTGAAAATTAAAACGTTTTTGTTGAGTAGAGGGCTTGAACTCATTGAGTTGTCATATTTCAAATACATAATATGATTCGTTAATACATTTTTATTTAAAAAAATGGGTTTATTATTAGTCTAATATATACTTTAGAACTAAATTAAACTGAAAGTTAAATTATGAGCTTTAAAAAAAAAAAAGAAATCATTTTATGAGTCATTAAAGTTACTTCTTTAACAATATATATTCTAATTTCGTACAAGTAGATATTTTTGTACAGTTTGTCATAAATTGTTGCAGTTTTGTATAAGAACTTGTCGCACAATTTAATACTTTTTTTATCCACAAAAACTAGACAAAAGCACAAAAAATTCAACTTTTGAGATATTAAAACGAATTTTTTCCTAAAATACTTTAAACTATTAAAAAAAAATCTTATCCAAGCTTAATACTTTATTTACTCCTCTCTCTTCCCCTTTTTCATACCTTATTCACACATTCCAGCTCCATCAATCATTTTTCCACCCAAAAAATAAATAAATAAAACAAAAAAAAGCTCTACACATATCTCGCAGTCTCACTCCAACGCCGAAATCAATAACCATCATCGTCATCGACTTGGCGCTTTATACACACTCACCAGTGAATATCTTCTTGATCAGGAGCGGCCGGTCCCCGAGCGGACTGTCGCGGCCACCCTCGAGGCTGAAGCCGAGGCCGGCACCGTCCTTGTACACCGCCACCATCAAAGCCGGACCCCACGCTGTGTTCTCCGCCACACCGTTCGTCTCGTATCCTACGCAAAACGGAACGGGCAAGAGGGCCCCGTGTCGTGTGATTTATTCGCTCACGTACCAAGTGTATATAGATATGGTTGGGCAGTCGCCGCGGTAGCGCGGTGCGGTGGATACGGGGATTGGGTTATTTTGAGTTTTCAGATTACGGGTCTTTGGGATTATTTTTTTTGAAAATTGAAATTCAATACATTTTAAATGATACATTATTGTTTATCGTGTAAATAAGTATGAAAATTGAAACTGATAAGATTAATGGTACGAGAAAATAATATTACGGTAAATAATGTATAATTTTAAAGCTTTCTATATAAATTTTCTTTAAATACGCGGAAAAACTCGGATAAAAAATTATGTTGAATAAAAAAAAAATGTGTAGACTAGTGAAATTATTTTTTTCTGTGAATATTGAATGTAACGAATGTTTAATGTTCATTAACACTGACGAAATTTTGTACAGGAGATTTACCAAGTTAAAAAATTCTTTCACTTCAATTCTTATAAAAAAGCTACTCCATCCATGGGTTAAAAAATAAAAAATACCTTCGACGATAGTCTCTACGCTCTCCGTCCTCGTCCTCAACCTTCCCCCAGTTCCTCCACTGCCATCCTCGAGCTTTGCCCTGGACACGACGAGCACGACCTCGGATCTAGGCTGTTTGAGCACGGCCAAGCTTTCGCGGTGGGTCAGTCCCCGCATGCTGCGCCCATTGATGCTGACGATCCGGTCACCCCGCTGTACGCTGCCCTCCTTGTCGGCGATCGAGTGGGACAGCACCCGGTGGATCGTGATCTCCTTCGTTTCGCAGTCGACTCCGCCTGCGAGGGTGATCCCGACGCTGCCCGCTGGGTTCTCCTTGTGCAGGAGCACGACGATGACGTCGTGGCCGCCTGTGCGGGAGAAGAGATTGGAGGGTTGGTTTGAAGTAAAGTTTTTGGTAGTTAGATGATGGACTCATTTTTAACTTTATTTTTAAAAATTAAACTTGCACTCTTTGTTTCTATATATAAGATAAAATAAGAATAAAATGGTTGTATTTTTAAGAAATAATAAACATTGCCTTTCTTTTCTGTTTAATGCTTCTTCTACGTCTGAACCCTTAAATTCATCTCGCTTTGACTTTCATTTTTAAATATCACGTGTCAATTGAGTTAGGTTCTGAAACTCAAACGAATGTCGTATATCTTTCTCTATCTTTCAGAGCGTATATCGAATTTTATTTACGGGAACGAAGTATAAAAATGTCATCCAGGTATATGACGTTGAGGATGAACTTAAAGATTAGGTGTAAAAGAAACATGATTTACTACCCGCGGCGACTTTTGCCTTTCATTTTCAAAATGTATATTTATACTCGCAGTTATATACACATTGTACTTTCATAATGATAATACACGTTCCCTAATTTGAATTTAAAGTGTGGTAAAAAGAAATTTTAGCCGGGTACGCCGTAAATCTCATCCACTCCTTGACTTTAATATTTTCGACTCTTCTGTTAAAAATTGATGCCTCCACTAAAAACGGAGCTGTACCGTTGTGTATTGGCGGGGGTACTTTCGTAGTGCCGCGGTCATTAATAAGGGCTTTTTTTTGGCCCTGCGAGCCATACTTTTACAGCTCGATCGTAAAAATTCAGCTTTGCAAGGCGCAATCAAAAAGCGCTTTTAAATCGAACTCATTTTTACGAAGCGCACTTAAGATCCCCGCGAATGAGCTATTCAAAGTCATCAATTGACGTATTTAAAAAAGCGCGCGCGCGCGCTCGCTAACTTTTTTACGCCAAAAGTCGTAAATAATGTTATTTTTATTGCTAGAGGCGTTTGCGCTTTGTGTCCGATGTTTCTTCCTGCATGAACATTCCTCGTGCAAAGTTGCAACGTGCGGCTTCGTAACGTTGTGTGAGTACCTAGCGAATAGTTTTGAAAACAACTATACGCAAACTCTCTTTATCTAAATCTACGTATCATCTCATTACCTAAAACTCTTACAATAAGAGTTTTACTTTTTTGCAAACTTGCTTCCTTCTAAAAAAGAAAAAGTCATGCCACGCTATTACAACATCGAGCCACTAATCACCTGCTACTTTGTCTTTACCGATTGCGAATGAAAAATCTAATCTAATGAAATTTTCAAAGCCCCTCCAAACTTTTGGAATTTTCCCTAACCACCTCTATAACCATCCCTATACCGAATCTCTCACCTCTCGGCTCCTCGAGGGTCGCCTCCTCTAAGAGTTGCGCAAGCTCCTGCTGGGTTATCAGACTGGTGCTGCTAGCGAGCGAGCTGATGCTGCCGAACTGCTCGCCGCTGAAGCGCTCCGGATCGACGCCGATCGTCTCCACTACACCGACGCCACTGGTCATCGTCGGACGCAGGGAGAGGTTGTCCTCAACGCCGCTGCTGTCTAGGCTCGGGAAGCGGTTGTGCGTCACCTGTACTGCGGGGCTGGTCTGCGGAGATGAAAGAGAAGAATATTTTTTTTTATTGTTTGATGAAATATAATAATATTGCAGGATGTAAGTAGCTGAAGTTATAAATTTTCTAACAGGAAAATTTCATCTTCTTTATTTAAAATGTGATATGTAGATTTTAGCTAGATGCGTAAAAATTGGTTTCTTTCTGTTTTCTTTATATGCTTAAAAGCTCAATTTAAGGTTTCGATTTTTCAAATCAGTGGATTTTAATATTATAATAAAAAATTTCTACTGTTTTATTTATAACGAACAAAATAGATAATAACACAGTTTCCAACATTGAACAATTCTCTGTCATTTAACAAAAAAGACTTACACATGAAAAATTCTCCTCAAAATTTATATGCCAATAAACCATACTAACCATCTGACCACCAGGCGACGACGTGCCGCTCGACGAGCTCATCTCCGGCTTCTCGAAGACCTTCTTCATATCCGTGACGCTAGAGCTCCTCCTTCCCAGGTTCCTCGCCATCGGGATCTTCGATCCTGTCGTCTTTCCCCTCTCCCCTGCCTCCACCTCATCACAGTCCAGCTTACAACGCGAGCCTCCACCACCACCGAGCGAGGGTATCTTGGAGGCGGTGCGTTCCTCGATGGCCCAGGAGTCCGTGGAGTTGGACCGGCGCACCGACCGCGGCGCCGCGGTAGCGGAGAAAGTGTTGCCGCCGTTGCGAGAATCCGAGGTGATGCTCTGACTGCGAGGGAGCTTTGAAGGCGAGTTGTCGGCGGAGATGGATTTGGACGCGAGGATGTCCTCCAGGCTCATAGGACTGCGGAGCTTGCCGTAGCTCGAGTCCTCCACGTGGATGGCGGACCTGTGGGTTGGGAAAAGGAACATTTTTGTTAAATATTGTCTAAGTTTTCTTATAATCTTATTAATATTTTACAACAGGCTTGTTTGTATATAATGATGCCTATCAAACTTATAAAAAATAAATTATTTTCCTTAATTTCAAGTGAACGAAAAAATAAAATATATTTTCAAATAAATATTTATTCGACTACTATACTAGATAAATATTTATTAAAAGTAAAACACTATCATTTAAATTTAAAAAATATTTACTTGAGTAAAAAAAATTTACCAATTCAAATTATTAAAAAAAAAAATTTCAAATATTTATTTGAAAATAGAAATTTTTTTACAGTGTATCTGTTATGTCCCCGTCATAAAAATCATTTAACTCACCGTGACCGACTCTTGGTCGTTAATACTGTGATAAGATCATTTGGATCGTCCAGCTGCTTGCCTCTGATCCTCGGCAGATCGACGTCGTCTTCGCCGTGCTGGTTTCTCGGCTCGTTAAGCGTCAGCGATGATTTGCTCCTGTAGCTGTTGCCGTTAACGACGCTGCCGTTCCTCTCCAGCGACGGTGACTTCTTGCGCGCGTCGTAGGAATTGACGGCGTTGATATTATTGCTCGCGAGCGTGCGCATCTCGGCACGCACCCACGTTTTCATGTCGTTCGATGGCTCGAGCGGTTCTGGCTTCGATGGACGCGTTGATGCTGTTTCGTTGCGGAAAGGTGAACGGTTAGAAGGTGCTTTTTTGAAAATGTACTTTTTAAGATTAAACAATCCAATCCAAATAATAACTTTATTATAAGTATAAAGATTTTTGTGTACCACAATCAAAGATGAAAAACAAAGGACAGAGATGAGGTACTCACGTATTGGCACGGTTTTGGCTTGCGGGATGACGCTCCGCTTCGGCGGCAGCCTTGGCGGCGGCTGCATCATCACCTCCTCCTTGTTCGTAGCGAACTTCTCCCCTTCTCCGACGACGTTCTCCGTGATCTCGATGTACGCTATTTTGATCTGCGGCTTCGTCGCGTCACCGTTCCCATTGACCATCGTGTACCCTCCGTTAACCATGTTCTCACCCTCACCCGCATCCCCGCCATCTTCCTCATCGTCGTTGAACTTGCGCTGGATGAGCGGCGATCCGTTGAGGTCGCGTCCGCTGCGGCAACGCGCGCTCGCGAGGATGTTCTTCCGGTTGATCGCCTCGACGCTCTGCGGTTTGAGGACACGTCGGGACAGGGATTCTGCGGTGAGGGTCGACGTCGAGGATGTCACCGTCGAGGCTGTCGAAGTTGTCTCGTTGCTATTAGACCGTTTTAACGGTTGTCGTTGAGGTATCTGAGATACAGCGTTATTGGTGGGGTTGGTGGTGGTGGTGGTATTGGTGATGGTAGGGGTGGTGGCGATGGTAGGGGTGGTAGGTTTTGGTGCTGGTGGTTTGTCGGACATGGAGAAGCTGCGCGCGTAGAGGCTGTTGCCACGACTGCTGCCGTTGTTGTCGATGATGAGCTGCGAGCGCTGGCTTGGGTACGGCTGCTGCGGGTCCGAGGACAAGTACGAGCGGTCGGAGGAGATGTTCGATCTGTCGGAGGGTACGGGCGACATGGGTGGACTGAATCCTCTGGAGATGCTGCTCTGCGAGCTGCTCACAGCTGAATCGTTATCCGAGTCATCGTACACTTCGGTCCTCCCGATCTTCCGGTGGCTGTTGTTCATCTTCGGTTTGCTGTTCACCGTCGTCGACAGATTGTTCTCGGGCGATCCACTGTTCGACACGAAATCGAAGCTGTAATCGCTGCGCGTCGGGCTGCAGATACTTTCCAGGCTTTTAGGGGCGTCGGGACTGGCTAGTTGGTTATTTCCACCTCCATTCTTCACTGGCGACGTGGCAGTGATGTTCGAGTTCCCGTAGACGGTGAGGCTCTTGCGCTTGAACGCCGGCGAGTAGCTCGATAAGATCTTCGGCGCTGGCATCTTGAAGGTACCGCTCTGGCGGACGGACGAGCTCATCGTGCTCGAGTTTGAGGTGAGCGAGCTCTGGGAGCCCCACTTGTCCTGGAGGTTCGCTCGTGGTATCTGAGGAATGAAGTAGGTGGGAGGGTTAAGTTAGGTGTGAGTCAAAGAGGTATATGTTGTTTGGATATGATTATTGAATTCGTTACGCAGGTGTTTGCGTTGATGCTTTTGGGTGATAGTCGCGAGGCTAAAGAATTTTATTATTTTATTTGAAATTTGATATGCTGAGTAAAGAAACGATAATATATTAGGAAATAACGTTGTTTATACTGATTCATGCGAAAATGTGAAATATTTACCGATTATCGATAATTACTATAATATTAAGTTTTATCTAATTTTAATTGTTTATTTGTTTGAAGTAATGAAAAAAAATTTTGATATGTAATCCTGAACATTCTTTACAATAAATAAAGACTGTTAAAAATTCTAACCTGATTAACCAAGATCGAGTCCCTCGACTTAATCTCCGGCAGATCCATGATCGGCTGATCGATCGGCATGGCGTCCTTCTCCGGTATCACCAGTCCCCTCAGTTTCGAAATTCCCTTTCTGCGCTGTTCTATCAGCTGACTGAGGCTACTCTTCCTCGCGTCTTCGCCTGCAGGCCGCTTGAACGTCGACGCCAGGGAATTCGTCCTGGCCAACACGGGCGTAACCGCGTTACCGATCAACACCTCGTTTGACGTCTGTAGCCGGTCGGAGAAGCTCGTCGCACGTGTCAGCGATTTAGGCGAAGTGTTGACGTACGGTGCCGTGTAGGCAGGAGTAGCAACAGGTATAGGCTTGGCAGGGCTGCTAATTGCTGTGTACTTGGCTGGGACATCGGGTGGTGACTTTTGCAAGAAGTTGGTAGCACTGGAGTAGCCATTGGAGTAGGTCGTAGGGCTGGTGGGTGGCGAGGATTGCGGTAGACTCGGTGGGGGCTTGGCGTACGTTGGGCTCAAATCGAACGAGCTCTGCGTGCGCTCCACCATGGGCACTCGTGGCTTATTATCGTCCGCGAACACGTCGTCCGAGGATTTATGCTTCGATAGCCTCCTTCCGGTACTCACCGTCGTCGTAGTCGTCGCGGTAGCTACGATAGTCGAGGGGAACAGCGGCGACTCGAGGCTACTCTGCGACGAGAACATCGCGATCTTGTCTTTGACCGATTTCTCGGATTTATTGTCTTGCCTCCAGAGCTCGCCGTTGGAGAACTTTCTGTCAGACGCTTTATTTGGCGGTCCCGTCAACGGCAGTGGTGGTGGAACATTCCCACCACCAACCTCGTCCTCGTCTTGGCCGAAGTACGCGGCCACGTCGATCGACTTCTCCGTGTTGTACACCGAGTAGTTGCTGCTCACGCGCTTCTCCGGGGCTAATTCGACTATACTCAGGCTGGAGGTCTTTGCGACGTGGATCGTACCGTCGACGACCGACTCACCGCGGTCCACGTCGCCGTTCGCCGCCATCGTCTCACGCGACGTTACGTACTGGTACTGCTGTTGCTGTTGCTGATGATGATGTTGCTGTTGTTGCGAGCTCGCGGTGAACTCCTGGTAGGCCGCCGGAAACTCGTCCCCGTCTGGGGGCAGGCGCTGGCCGCCACCTCCGCAGTTGTCCATCCTACCATTTACCACGGCTGTGGGCAGAAAAAGAGAGAAGATTTGAAGTTAGTGAGTGTGGTTGGGTAATTTTAAAGGCGAGTGTATAAGTTGGTATGATATTCTGGAATTAGATGGTGCAACGATGGTAATGTTTATTTGCAATAAACGTCTTAGAAGGTGACGTGACGTGAGTGGTATCTAAGCTACTTTTGATGATAAAGGTCATGGGGATTGAAGTTTACGAAAAAATTAGGCCATTAAAGTACGTTTCGTTATATTATGCGATAGACGTCCTTGAGATGTATCGAATGTTTCTTAATATAAATTTTTTTTTTTTAATAATTTAATTGTCATCAAACGTCAGCTTAAATATACTAGTAAACTGTAATTAAAACTATTAATTGAAATACTTTTCAAAAATCTCGACTGTCCGAAGTTAATGTGATCATATTACGCGGCGAAAAAAAGCGTTTATAATTAATCTCAATACCCGCAAGACACACACACACGCACTTCGGTCAGATTAAAATATTACGAATACACAATGGAATTAAACGCCAATTACCGGCCGTCACTTACGTGTATACACACATATATTCGTTGCAAAATATACGAGCCCGGGGATCGCTTCATAAAACAATTATTAAATCATTAAGGGTTCTGACATTGAGTAATTACACATTTAAATATTTTGTAACTCGTATGATTTAGCGCGATAATAATAACCGGCGATCGGGGCCCGTCAAGTAGCATATAAAAGAACGAAAGTGAACGTCCTCCTCCGGTGAATGTATGATATACAGACACTCGATTACCCGCCGAAGCGTAATTGAATTTTTACATCTGCATCGGGCCCCCACGAGACACGCAACACAGCGTTTACTTTATGTAACAACCTTATTCTTTAAACGTTATTGTTGTACACCGCGAAAAATCTGTATAATCTGTATTTTATATAAATAGAAAACAATTAGGACAATCCAGAGTAAGCTTACATCCTAAAAATATAACATCACTCTCCAGCACTCAGCAGAGCTAAAAAAGTATACTGGCGATAATCTCTATAACGCGAGTCCTTGCGACTACGACTTCCTCTTCCTACATCACCGCAGCACATCTGGCCGCTCGAAATCCCTTATCGTCCCTCTTTAGCGCGTCGCGCGCTACGTCTATTTATACACGAGGGCTGCTATAAGTACCTACATCCGGCTACTGCTCACGGTTTATATGTATATACGCGCACACAATATAACGCGGCGGTTTCGCGCGAAAGCTCGGGTTATTCGGGCGTCAGAGGTGAGTGAAAGGGAGAGGCTTTTTTATGTATGCAATGTGCTGATAGGTGGACGATAGGGGCAATTAATTTTAATTCGGAGAGTTCGCGTGACGCGAATTGGATCCGGCAGAGGTATTTTCGTGGAGGATGCTGAGTGTGGATATATCGTGGCGAGATTCTCTTGTGTTGGAAATAAGTTGTGGATTGTGCGCGTGAAAGGATTGAGGATAAGGTTTATTTTCGTTTCGAAATGAAAATATTGCGTGTATATTGCAAAGATTACTTATGTAAAATCGGCATGAAAAAAACCGCAGATCATAAATTTGTTTTGTTCATTATAGACCAATCAAGCTTTTCTTTATCTATTAAAAGATATTACTTAAAATGTACATATCGATGGCGTAGAATTTCATTCTTACAGATTTCAGATGCTCAATTCCACTAATCAAATTACTCATATACTCATAAACGCATAGGCATGTACACTCACCGCCCAAAAACCTGTACACTTCACACAGCCCCTCACAATCGAGCTTTAAACTCTCGCAGTCATATATATACACCCGCCGCGCGACACATTCTTTCCTCCGGTGCTTAAATCAGCGTCGAACGAGCAGCTCGTTCATCTCCGCCTCCCTCTCTCTCGTATATATAATGGGCGCTGGATTTACGCGCGCGGACGCCCACCTCGTGAATTAACGCGCGAGCGAGAGCCGTTAAGAGAGATGTTTTCTCAGCGGACCGCTACGGGCTTCCTCTTCTTCTTTCGCGAGTCGTCGTGCTGGAGGTTAAAGAAAAATGCATAGCGCGCTTGTGGTTGTTTTTCTGGCGGATTTATGAATAGCGTTTTTTTGATTGGTTGTGTATAAAGGAGGCTCGGAGCTTCGAATGAATCGCTTTTCGGTGTTTGCGCACAATTTTGGATCGTTTGGAAGGAAGCGATTTTTAAAGAATGAGCAGAATCCGTATAATAGTTGGTCAAAAAATTTTCTTACTTATGGAGAATTTTTTTTCTAAAAAAAATCAGCGAACATACCGTACGAAAATATTTAAATTCTTTGAAAATGTAAATATGCGACTAATTAGTGTATGGCCGCGAACTTGAATTCATACGCAGTCACGGTAGAATAAAAAAAAATTATTATAAACGAATTTCCAGTTGTAACAGTATTTTAACAAAAATCCAACGAACGTTAAAATTTTCAAAATCAGATAAGAGACTGACGCTAATCGATTCGAAAATCCACTTTCGTGAACTTCGCTCAACTGAACACATTTAATCGATAATTATTAGATGGGCCAAAAACCTTAATGAACCGAAAAATTTATCACTACACTATACACAGTTATAAAGACCATAATTCGCATAAACAAACGACTGTCACCTCACCCAACCGTATACCGCACTTTCTTGTTCCCCCATCATACCGACATCATCGACATTTACTTAGCCAATCACGGTCCATCACCATCTCGTTCAATCCCGCTCTCGACAGGCCCGCGAAAACCCAAACACATCAGGATTTCGGTATACCGCTGCACTTTTTTTTCTCTCCGCCGTGACGCTCTTCAGAAGCTCGCGTATTTTCGTTCCTTTCGCGCTCGCGCGCGCGACGATTTACTCAATGACGGCTCTGTTTTAATTGCCAATACGCGGAGAGCGGATTTCCCCGGGAGATATATGTATGTTTATTGTTTCAGCGCATACCCCGCGGGCTCGCTAATTCGTTTTTATAAGGCGCGGTATTGTGGGTTCAGGTGACAAGGCCGGTCAAGCGCTCCGAAGCTGCGTTGTTTTTACGATAAAAATTATAAGGATGAGCTTTTATTTGAAGCGTGCATTCTTATCGGTATTGAATTTTCACTGCAAGCGAATCGAATTTGATTACGATTCTACTATACTTTTGATATTTTTTTCATCAGAAATCAAGCAAAAACTACAGTACGTCGTTTAAACGATTATAATCTTCACCCAATCCCTAATAAAATCACACTCACATCATCAATACCTTATACAATCATCAAAACCCCATGACGCACTCAACTCGATTCTCATAAAAAAACTCCCCCATCAGACACAACGCACGCGTCTCTAATCTCTGGCGTGCAGGCTCTGCGCTTCTCGGAACACGACACTCTAAGCTTCGCGAGCGGAAGTGCAGCGCCGCGCTCTCGCTTTCGCGCGCGGTTATACTTAACTTATGAATGAAGCGCGTGTGCGTACGGTCTAAAAATATCGGCGCGCGCGCACGCACAGTGGACGCATTATTCCGAGGGTGATATACCCGCGGAAGGGCGGCGGCGTATGATGAGTACGCGGAATCTTGTTAGAAGGGAATGCAGTTATGATGCGCCGGATTAATAAGTTGTAATGATGGGTGATAAGAGGTTGTGAGGGGAGGATTTGGAGAGGACGGTTTTATTAGGACTGTTTTGTTGGTACTGTGGAATGCAAAAGTTAACAAAGATCTATATAATGAAAAGTAATATACAAAACAAAGAAGTCTTCTTTATAGATCATTAAAAATTTCTTCAGTTTCCTTATACTTTGCAGGTGACACATTCAGTTTATCATAAAGCACGCTATAGGACATGAGATATTTTATTATTTCTCGAATTATTTTCACTAAAAACTTGTAACAAAATATTTTTCGCATCGAAATATTTGTAAACTGCGTTTTTATTATGTGCGCGTACTTGAAGCAGCTGCATAAACCCCACGTCCTCGTGAAATTACAAAATTCCTCAGCTTATCACTCGTGACCTGTATTTTCCTTTAAAACTAAAATTAAACCTTAACTTATGCTACAGTCGTGCGAGTTCATTCTAATGTTTTATTTAACAGAATTCTTTCAAGGCAATCGATTAATTAAAATTTCTTTCATTAAACTATTCTTACCATTTTTTTTTTCATTTTTACGGTTAAGTATCTGTATAATTATCAATTAAACAAAACCAACAATTACACTTAAATTTTCCTCTAAACAACCCCTTACATAATTGTTAACAACGACATTCCACCACCCCATCTAAAAACCTCTCTCTCATCCTCATCAACGCACCCAGCCTCGATGTCCCCAACGAAATCTCTCCTCAATCTCGCGCAAAAACGCCAGCGCACCAACAAAAAATTCGGTACTACACATACCGGCATTAACTTCCTGGTCCGCGCGCGCGCGCCAAATATGAAGAAACACACCATCACGCGCGCGACTTTTTTTTGCCGGGCTAACAAGAGTCGTGAGTTTGTTAGCGCTCGCGGGTACAAGGGTCGCGCACGACGCGTGTGTTCTATAGCGGGGGACACACAACAGCCCGCAGGGTTTTTCCTTCGCAGGGGGAAGAATTTTTTTTTTTAACTGTACGTACAGGTATATAATGGGCTGTGTATTAGAACGCGCGCGCGGGGGGACAAATTTTCCTCGGCGGCCGGACAATGAGGTCCAATTAATGCTGGGACTCGCGCGGGGGGGTACGAGATATCTGGGAAAATGCGACTAATTACGCGGTTTATACTAATTTTGAATAAACGTTATATACATTGTTCGCTATACGAGAGAGAAAGAAAGAAAAAAGGTGTAACGACAAAACACCCCGGACAGAAGACGGCGCGAAGTTCAAAGCGGTCGCGCGTTACGGTAACGGTGCAGCACGCCGCGCGCGCATTTAGGAGAGGAAGTTAGCGTGACGCTAAGATGTAGTTTTTCGGCTGCATCGATGCGCGGATTTACGCGCCGCGAGACAATCGTCGCCGTGCGCGCGCTCTTGTGTATATAATTGTCGCGACGAACGGGATCGGGAGAAATGGTTTTTTGCTATGCTCTGGTTTCTTTGGGTTCGTTCGATGCCGCCGCTGTTGCTGATTAATCAAGTTCAATGGATGATTAATGGCGAGTGTATAGTTAGACGATGTAACTGCGTCGGTTATAGGCTGTGGGTTTAAGGTTCAATTAGGGTATTCGATTGTATAATTTATTAATGTCGTTGATTCGCCGAGGCGGGCTTGATTGATATTCATCAATAAGGCGGTTCGTATGCGATATTGCGAAAAAATGGCAAACGCTTGGAAGTGTTATAAAATACTATGTAATGTGAAACATCCCAAGGCTATAAGATCAACCCATCGAATATCTCCGCATCATTTTTGCAACCCGTCGATAGAGACAAAGTCAGAGAAAAAAGAGAACTCAGCGTAGTGGCGACCGCAGCGCTAATTAGACGCTCTAACGAGCAAGAACCCGCGCGGTCATATAGCTCGCGCGCTTTTCCCGCCGATCCGCACGGATAATAATCGATCTCCGCGCTCCGAATCGGCTCCAACTCATCTCTTTCTCTCTCTCCACCTTGACACACTCGTAGCTATATATATACGTTATTCGCCTTCCCTGTCGATTGTTTCAGCGTTTCAACAACGGCGGCGATAACGAAAGCGAGAGAGATACGCGCGGATAGTTATGATAATTTATGAAAATGGCGAGCTCGCTATCGCGGGCGCATCTCGATGTGTATACGGTTTCGACATTTTCTGTACATAGCTGATAGAGAGTAAGTAGCTGAAATGTTGGGTACAGCGTTTTTATCTTGGGCATGCTACTGTAGTCAGCATAGATGTAGAGGCTGCGGGCGTGTGGGTTTACTCGTAATCAGGGCCGGCGATGCATAAATGCGGTCGGGGATCTGAGATTGTTTTTTCCGCTTATTAGGAAATAATGCTTTTGTCGGGTGATCTTAGGCCGACTTGTAGATTCAATTATTAGAGAACAAATGAGAAAAAGGCTATTTATATATATAAACTAATTTATCGGCTACGAGATAAAAATTCATTTTCACAAACAGCTCATTGTCTACTATTCCAAGACGCAAATAGTCATCTTACGATAAACTCGACGTATTCACCGTATGTGACAAACATCGCAACCTCCTCCCAACACCACCGAATCCACATCATTCGCCTCGTAAATCAACCTCCCAATTTCACCTTATCTCTGGAAACTTTGAATCAACCTTCCTCATACAGTCGGCTCCCACAGATGCTAATGGGCCCCGCGAATATTTACACACTCGCGGCGCGTCTTATCATCATATATACGTATATAATACCCTAACGCGCGCGGTTCGGTTCCCGCTAATTTTGCCGCGCGATATCTCGCCGGTGTGTCAACAGACGGCAGACCCGCCGCGCGGCTAATTGCCCGTGAAATCGCGATTACACGCGGTATAGGCTCTGTTTTTTTTTAATAAGTATATTAGTGGTTTGGGGCGGTTCGAGATTGAGGAAAAGTATATATACGTGTTTTTCGCATGCGGTAAGAGAAACAAGTGTAATATAGTTATACCTTTTCAGAGAGTAACTTTCTATATGATCAATGTACGACAAATGGTTAACGATACTATTTGTTATTGACGAACGTAACAATTAGCATGTTCGCAAGCAAAACCCTTTATATCCTTTGTTATGTCATGCTTCTATCCACTATCTCGACCAACATCTCTCTCTCGATAGATCTAATATAGAAACGTATATATATATATAGCTTGAACGAGAGCCATTCTTTCAACTCGTTCACAAAGCACACAGAGCTAATTTCTTCTCCTCACTCGCTCGCTGCCGCGTTCTTTTACCACGTAACACATCCCACGATGCAAATACTTGCGCCGCGTCCGAAGCCAAATACGCGCGCAAAAAGTAAAAGTGCGCGCGCGCGCGCGCGGGGTTCAAGAGGCCAGCTGCGCGGCGGCCGTTAAATTCCTCTCGTATATACGTATACTCGGAAAAAGACACCCGCGCACCGGATACTCCTTTCTCCAGCGCGAAAAACGCCGAAAATTTATGTGGCTGCGCGCGCGTTTTCGCTCGAGTATAACACTTTCTCGCTCCGTGGGTGTAATTGCGAGAACCGGGATTGGGCCATGGGACAGCCGAATAAGTACTAATGTTCGGTTGAGGTGATAGCGTTGGACTAATGAGGATTCGAGGTGGAGTGATGCAGTGTCGTCTTGTAAAGCATATAGGTATTTTGTAAAAATGTGCGAGCGAAAAATATTTCGGTCTATTGTAATATCTGTGAATATGGAAAAAATTATATATGTATAATCATAAATAATCTACATATCGGACGAAACCGAAGCGAACCTATATAGCTAAAACGCTTGTCCGGTTTATCTAATTACGAGATAGATCCTTTACAAAACCGCAGCGAAGAGAGAGAGATTGATACTACCGATTACCTCGCATATTAGTAATCGTATACGTACGAGAAATACCTATACCCGCTAAATACCGTTCATTTGCATAACACGAGAGCGGGTAGCATGAGATACCATCGGGACAATTGCCCTATACATACACCGGAATATGATTGAACGACCGTTCGGTCAGCGCGCTACTGTTTCACGAGGAACTTGGGGAAGAAAAGTTCAATTTTACTCGGTTCACGATTACTTTATTCACGTATTATCGCGATGATGTACGTGCGCGTAATATGTTTCTTCTTTTCGGAGATAATTATAAGACCGAGCGGTGGAAAGATTTTTCTTTCGCGCTCGCAGTGGTGGTATAATGTAATCACGACTCATTTCGGAGGATAATAAAAAAATTCGTTCGTGTACACAGTGTGGCTCTGATTGCTCAATGTTTCGCGGCTAATGTGAGGTATTAATCAAGATAATCAAGTCGTTCTTTGAGAAAATTCGATCGTAAATTTCGTCTATCTACCGTTGCTGCTGCCGCTGCTGTGGCTCTTGCGGTTTAAGTTATCGGATTGCTTGGTAATATACTCGAAAAATAAATTTACGTCTTGTTTGATCTCTTCTTAATTTTTTTTTTCCCGGTAAAGTGAGTTGTCACATGTCAGCCGAAGATATACTAAACCATACGTAAATTCCTTTTTTACTCTATTTCCACGCCTTGTATATTATAAAATATGCAAGATTCTATCGCTATAAATAGACTAGCACCCCGTTCCCACCCTTTCCTCAAAAACCGAGAAAATCCACACCTCGACTCCACCCCCTTACCTCGCGCCTCACATCTATACACCCACTATACAAAATATATCTACACCTACACACTCACCTTTCATCCCTGTTCTCTTAAAAACTTCTCTCTCCTTGTCTCTATGTATCTCCACGGGGGATCAGGGGGCGTGCAACAGTCTTTCCGATTTTTCCGGCCGCGCACATCATACACACGCGCACACAGATATTATAAACCACCACTACACTGGCGCCAGCGTCCTTTATCGAAAATCGCTAATAAGCTCTCGCACGAGTGCAGGGCCGTGCGGGCTAACGACCCCGTGTCATCTATATGTATAAGTATAGCCACACACAGATACGAATCTCCTTCGGTGTGTTGTTACCGGGACCGAGGCTCGGCCAGCACTGCGCGCCGGCGCGCGCGCTGCTCTGGCTTTTCTTGCGCGAGCTTCCCCTCTCTTTCTCTCTCGAGCGCGCCACTCGGTGTGCTTTTTTGAGCGAAGAGAGAAAGAGAGGAGGAGAGTGGAAGTTTCGTGGTCATGGTAGCTGGAACTGCAGCGTGTGTGTGTGGGGAGAAGGAAAGTGTGTTTGGTTATACAGAGGAGAGGGAGCTTTGGTGCTGGGTTTCGAGCTTTTTGCCATTTCTTTGTCTTTGGGTATTGTATATTGCTGTTGCACGTGGGGTTGAGGATGTTTGGATGCGTTAGATGTATATGAAAGTGAATTTTTCGTTATTTTAAAGTTATATTGAAAGTGACGAGTATGATTTATGTTAATGTAATTTCGTATGTTAGTTTTCTGTAATATTGCAATATTGTATAGTTATAGCTGTATAAATGAATTAGGAATATATTAATTTAGAAAATATTCAAAGATAAACGTTACTTCAGACGCGTGTTTTACAGGCTGTAAGGCAAACTCCCATTACGTATCACCTTCTGACGTAAATTATTATTTAATGGCTTTATCTCTGGTTTATGGCGAGTTAAAAAAATTACGCGATGAAAATACACGTGAAGCAGCACACAAACGACTGCCGGCTACTACCTTCTTACTGCAATTGTCCATTAATGACGTTCGAAAATGTATTATTTATTAGCTACTTAGAAACATGCTTTCCGCACACAGCGAATTTGCAATTTACTATCAGTACAGTCGTAACTTTAGTACATTAGCGAAGAATTCGCGTGTATTATTGCCCGCGCGCTAAACTGATTTGACATTATTATTCCAAACAAATATAATATATACGTTTTTATGTAATAACCAAAGGATAGCGGCATATAGTGGTTCGGTAGAAGGGTTATGGCAGCTGGATTTATATTTAGCTATTTGAGAACGATAGGAATGCGTGAATGTAATGTAGGGCAAGTGCTCCGGATTCGTCTGTTTTATATCTGAATTAGAGCGACGATTAAGTAAGTATGCACACGTCTGAAGTATTAGTTCGGTGAATTAAAACGCGAGTGAAACGCCGATGGAACTATGATTTCGTTTCTTTATAGTATAGTTATTTTTATATGGTTGTGTAATAATTACATTTTTTGTACTCGGTAACATAAAAAATACCGACTTACAAATTTACTTGAGATAATTTTTATAGCGCGATAAATAAAGAGCTTATAGATGATGAACTAAATATTCCTAAATAACGTTAACAAACACTCTTTACTGAAACCATATATAGGGATACAATACTACTGCACCACGAAAACTTCTCGCAACAACATCGAAACATAACAACCTTTATCATCCTCATACTTATTGATCGCGCTGATAACGTTTTATCTTCACTTTCACTAGCGCACACTCGCCCCTACTTCCTATACACACACACTATTCGACTTGCAATTACTCAATCTCACTATCTCTCTTTCAAACAGATTACCCCGGATAAGCATATGGCGATAATCTCTGAACCATTCGGCCACCCATTCCTCCCGCATTTCGCGGAACTATATGTACGAACTTTTCCACGCCTCGCATGATTCTTCCCATGAAAAAGCTCACACATAGGCACTCGGGGGTATAAATCAAACGCCGCGTTTATGTATACACATACATGCATTATGCACGTGTGTTCGTCTATATATACATACATGCCCCCATATAACAGGACCATAGGCACACACGATTCCGACCCAAATATAAGCGCATGCGCCTGCACGAGTCGACAAGTTCAAGTTTAGAATATATATACATATATACACATCACATCCGGGGGGAGAGATGCTCACGACGCGCACGTATATATAACGCGCGAAAAATCTCCGCGGCGCGCAGAGCATGAAAGTCAAATGTGCGCTCGCGCGCCGCGCTGAAATATGAGAGGTTTTCACTTATATAGGTTGTAGTGCATATACGTGTATAACGTCGGGATTTACGAGAAGGAGTTCGCCGAATAATTGGGGTATTGTGGGGGCCCACCGCCGACGCTATACGAATTTGCCATATGTTTGCATGTTATGTGTGTGGCTATAGAGTTATGGGCGGGCGGCGGAGTTTTTGGAATTCGAATATGCGCGAGAACGAGGGAAGTTATTTACGTGCGAATCGTGCAGCTATAGGGTTTTGGAAAATTTAGCGCCATAGAAATCGCTTCGAATAAACAGGTAGCTATAGCCGCGCGCGCGCGCGCGCGAGGATACACGTTTGTAAGTTGCATGTATTTGCGAGGATTAATTTGACGTTTCACGGAGCTTTACATATTTACACACTGGACAAAGAAAACGAATGGAACGGCTATACGCTTATTTTCCAAACTTGTATATATATATACACGAGGTATATCGGTAATAATCCCTTCGCGCTTTTCTCCGTGTCGTCCACTTTTCATCCTCTCACCGCGGTGCATTCCGCACACCTCGCGCGCGCAAAGAAAAAAAAAGGAAAGAAAGAAACCTATACTATACTACGTCTCCGCACTCCGCGACGACAACCCTGCGAAATCCTCTCGCGGCGAATCCTGCGCGCACGAACGAAATGGAAACCTCGCTGTATATATATATGTATATGCAGTACGGCACACTTTCCTTCTCTTGCACGCGCGCGCGCGCGAGTTCCCCTCGCGATCATAAATATTGAAAAACGAACGCGCGCGCGCGCAGCGATAACGATCGCGGAGTATAGCGCGCGGCGAATTTCTGGAACGCGAGATCGCGCGCGCGCGCTTCTGTGGGCGTCGCGTTGGAATTTTTAGCCGCGATTTATGCTTATGCGCGTGGTTGATCCTTTTTGTTGTTGTTGTTGTTGGGAGGGGAAGGAAGAAGGGAGAGTGAGTGAGTTGTGTAATGGATCAATCCTGAGGGGGTAATTATTAGAGTGTGATTGCGGATGAGTAGTGGCATGGTTTACCTTGATTTATACGAAGAGAGGTGGGAGAATGAAGAAAAAGAGTAACAGCGGTGAGATCATCTAGAGGCGACTACACTATTTCTGTAAATCTGTTTTAAACTTTTATTGGGCATTGTTCCGTCAAAGTATATATAGTTTTTCGTTGTAAAAATAAGATAGCGGGGTCGCTTAATAATCTTTCGTTTAAATAATAACTACTTCGACTTGCTCTATACACTTAATTGTCTTTATACTGTCACCTTCGAAACTAAATCCATCCATCCGACCATATCTCCCTCCCCATCAACAAAATCCCGCACTCCCGCATAACATGAGCGACTTTCGCCTCACCCCCATATCGCACACACAATTAACGGTCCCCTTGGCTGCCCGCTCGACAGCCACCTGCGCGAGCGTAATTCAATTTAGCTCTCTCATTTCCTCGCGGACGGTGTTAATGGCCGGCGCGCCGGGGGAATCGGGAATCGAATTGGCTTTCTAACGCGCGATGAAGAGAAAGGTTATATTATAGCTATACACTCACACATGTATACATGTATCGTTCCTCTTTTTGTTGCTTTTTTACGGGGTTTTTAGCGGATTTCGGCGATGATTCGGCGTATATGTAAGTGTAATCGTAATGCGACGCGCCGCGTGTGTATTATATGGGTTGGGAAACGGAGAGGAATTCTCTCGAGGCGCGCGTTTTTTTCTCGGCTGAAGAAAAAGAGAATTAGATATATCTAATTCGGGAGCGTAATACGCGGTGGCAGTTAGTTAATAGGTGGAACTGTTATATTCTTACTTTTCTGATTTAACGGATTCCTATACGTGCTTTTATATATATATATATCTATCAGCTTCTACGAGTTTAATGACCCCCGAGAGGTGTGGTATGGAATGCAAAGAGGACCGCGTCGATATAAAAACACATCGCGTTATGTGATAGATGTACGTTTTTTGTCCTAAATTAATACCGTACACACTTTTCCACCAATGATTCTACTAACACCCTTATTACAAAGCTTTTACCTTTCCCGGGCGTCACGCGCAAACCAATCGGTCCTCGTAAAAAACCAAAACTTGACGCGCGCGCCGCGCACTTTAACCCGACCTCGAACCCTGGGTGATGCTACATGTCCTATGGGATGCGCTCGACCTTGGGCGTGACGTTGCATTATCGGCGCGTCTCTTAAAATCGCGCGACGGACAGCCGTATTTTCCGCGGACATACGTACGTTGTATACGCGTGATGGAATGGCTTGACGCGCGCGTAGGACGTAAATTTGCGAGAAGGGCAGCAGTGGGTTTGTAGGCCTGTGGTAGTTATAGGGTATACGAGCAGTGGTGTAATGTAGGTGTCTTGGTTAATTGAAAATCTTTTAGTGTGGTAATTATTGCTGCAAAATGTTGCTGCCAATTGATCCCGGAAAATCACAGGGATATTGTTACTCACAAGTGGTGGAATGGTATGGTGGCGTAGGTGAAGGTTGCGTACACTTACCTGAAACAAAAGAAAAATATTGTTAGGTGGTGTAAAATATTATAAAAAATGAAAATATTAATATTTCGAGTTATAAATATGAATAGAATAAAGCTAACGACGTGGTGTTATCTTTAAGTTTATCCATATAACTTATCACCTTTGCTAAAAATCACAAGTTTTAATTGAAATCATTACCACCCTCCTCATAAAATCACGTACAAATAGCACAACAAACTTCGAACAAAAGCCCAACAACATACCTCCTCACCTCACCTTCATGATTCACACACATCCACCACTGTCACATTCCCGACACGACTACGGCCTCGCATCAGCAGCGCGGCCTAATCACAGCTGCACGTGCGCCCGTAAAAATCGCATCACCCAGCCCTGCACGTCGCGCATTAGCCTCCATACACCACCATAAACAAAGGAAAATTCTCGCACCTGCGCTCGCTCTATACTCGCTTTCTCCTCTCTGCACACGGCGGTTGTTTTCGATTCGTCGCCGCGGCGACAGCCGAAAATAGAGCAGCAGCAGCGGCAGCGAGAGAGTCCAAAGTGCACGATGTTAATGCGGCGTGATAAGCGTGATGGTACAGTAGAAAGTGAGGGATGTATATAGCTACGTCGAAAGCGTCGCCCGCGCTCGCGAGAGAGGATAGATGGCCTCAAGTGGGAGGTCTGACACGCGCGTTGGGTTTCGGTGTGGATTCCGAGAGTATATAAGTACAAGGTTGGGTTAGCTCGGAGATGAGATTTCTCGTGGGTTTACGGTTTATTCGGAGCTGTACATAATGGACCGTGCGTATATATATAGTGTCGCTGATAAACGCTATGCGGTTGTTATGTGATACGAGAAAGATGGTTATGATAGAATGATACGCTGTGAGGTAACGTAGGTTGAAATTTTTATCGGAATTTGGTTAAGATTCTTTCAAAATCCCTTTGCAGTTTTATTTTTATATAATATATAATAATGATTACAAGAATAAAATGACTTGTTCAATTTTTCAGCAGAATATCCTTCACTGCATACTTGTAGGATCTGACACGCGATCGCTCGGCGTTAATTGCCGCGGATCGAGCCGATCGGGAGACGACAAAGATCGGACAGAGAACGAGAAAGAGAAAGGACGAGAGGTCCAGTTTCGTTTGCCCAATACTTATAGAGGCAGGAGAGGTAGATAACCACTATGTACGGAAAATGAAGTCAGATGAAAAGTTTCGTTTGAAGTGGTTCCGTATGATATCTGCAATTAGCGCGGATATATTCTTTGGAGGATTAGAAACTTATATTTAAAGGAACCGATATGCCTGTAATTACGTCACGACTGATATATATCGGGCTGAGCGGAAAAACTGATATAATTTAAATCTTCAAATTAGTATAACCCACTTCCCACTGCGGAGGTTATTATAACCATACGCACGAAATCGATGTCACTGGATCAAAAGAACACTGCACCTACACGAGAAATATGATCTAACTGTTACAGCTAGTTTCCCGGACGAGTTTTTCGAAAATATATACACGCTTGAATTACAAAACTCAACGGCCATAAATAATACACACGCCCTGCGCATTAACCGAAGTTTCGAAAATTCCAACTTCACCTTTCTCTATAAAACTCGTCTTCGCGGCACGCGGCGGCACCGTGATGTACACTGCATGCGGCGGCCCATACCCGATAAGGCCCGGCAATTATAGAACAGCTGATCCCGCGCCGATATATATATATATATATCCAGCTTCACTCGCGCGGGGGATTTCGAAATTTCCTCGACCTTGTACGCTCTCACTCTTTGCGCGCACAAAGGTGTATAAAACGCGGCTTTTTTCCATGTATCGCAGCGAGGGGATCGTTTGTTTATATATATGGGGGAGAGGAATAAAGTAGCTGATGCAGTGAAATAATTGCACGATGGTTGTGGGTCGTTTTGTTTTTTAATGATGTGAAAAAAGGTGTGCGCGTATACGTGTATAATATTATACGGAAATGGGGGCTTCGATTGTATGAAGAATCGGGAGATGTCGTTTTGGGCTTGCAAAGCGAATAAAGGGGGGCTTTTATCGATGTGTGCCGTCGATGTGCGGTTTTGAATGGGAAACAAACGGTTTTTAATATAAGTGTGGCTGTGGTGTAAAGGATACGCGTTGCGCTTTCGTAACTTGAAATAAGAATGGTAAAAGTAGTTTCTACGTTTTTAGTGGTCTCGATATTCCTTTTTTATATAATTTTTCTCAATTTTTGTATTTATTTTTATTGAAAAATAAGTTTTACGAAATTTGGCAGTTGCAATGCGAACGTAACATATTTTATAATAATTTAGGACACACGCGACAAAATAAAAATCTCGTCATTAACATTTCTGAAAAGTTCAAAGTAAATTGCAATAACGCAAATATTCGAGTGTGTGACCTACAAGTGTATAAAAGCCTCGCGAGAATTCAAACCTCCATATTAACCGCGAAGACTTCGCAAGATAACTATACACTTTCGGAATATAGTATACGCATCCACGCGGCCAATACCTTTCGTGGCGCTCATTTATGCAACTTTCATTCGCGTACGATCTCACATTCTTAATTATGATTAAAGTTAATTAATTTTTATCTGCCGGCTGGCATCGGGCCCAGATTTCGCAATCCACTGAACGATTTAAATCGGAGGAATCAACGCAGAAAGTAGAACGTAACAGCTTCATACTCGTTTAATCGCTCGCCTGCGCGCGCATTCCGCTATTTGCATTATACTCGATGTAGTGCCTTTTCTCTAATTTAGTCTTCGACTTTTTGGTAAGATGGCGCGTGTTGTAAGCACTTCATCGTTATTTCGTTATTTCGATAGTTATAAAGTAACTTGGGGTAATTCGGATACCTTAAGCGAAATATTTTCTTTCTCCTTCTGTAAATGCGTTAGGACAAAATTGTAAAAAAGAATTTAAAATACTTATACTAAATATATTACCCAGAAAAAAATTGGGAACGCCCCAAATGTGATATTGGATTTGTAGGGTGCAAATGTGCGTTATGGCCAAAATAGAATAAATTAAGTCATAAACTATAAAAATTAATAAAAAATATGTAAAACCTGTATTTAATTATTAATAGGAGTTAGAGTTAACTCCTATGAATAATTCTTAGTATAAAGGAAAAAAATGAATTCATTTTTCATGATAATGCATTCTATAAATGATTTCGGAATTCTATATGGGAGTCTCTCCGTAAGCTCACGAAAAATTCATTTTTATCAATGAAATTGATTATTGCTAATCATATTTTTAAAGTTTCTTCTCAGAAAAAAACACATAAATGACTTTGTGAAGGTAATACGAATTTCACACCTTCTTATATTTATTACATCACATTTACTTTACAGATTGTCCGAATTAGGTGAATTATAGACGCGAAAGTATTTTACTTCTACATAATACAAAAAAAAAAATATTTTTAACATTACTTCAATACTAATTTCAAGGAACAAGCCTCACCTTTTTGCCGGTATCACTTTCAATTAGGTTTTTTAGCTTATATTTCGACTATAAACGAAATACTTGATTTTTTGACTTTATAAGACGCCCGACTCGTTGAAATTTCATAATAGAAACTTGCATAACAATGTAGTGATCATTTTTAAACAAT
>UXGD01000376.1:0-63134 GCA_900474315.1 Torymus auratus
ACCAAGACAATACGAGATTTAACGAAAGTATCGTCTTGGTCTTGAAAAATATTGTTAGATAATAGTCTTGTCTTGGTGTTGAAAAATATCAGAATAAAAAGTATTGTCTTGTCTTGGTATCGGTCTTGACATTCCACTATTCAAGAGAACATATCAAGACAACAACAAATTAGTTATTTATTTGTGCTCTCAGAACAAAACTTCTAAACTTCGCAAACACCCAACACAGGTATTTACAGAATGAATTTTTCATTCGAAAGGGCGTTGCTCATAGCATTCTAAACTACTTACGTAATTTACGTAATAGCTAGGACACACTGTTATTCTTATCTGTCACTGTCTATACCATAATATTGATATTTTTATTTTTAAACGAGCAGGCGTCGGTGATGCTATAGATGCGTTGAAATCGGTCTGCAACCGCATTGTCGACCTTCCGGTGCGTGGGAGAACAACACATAATGTAATTGAACGCGCTTCGTAACAATACACTTTGGTTCTTATGCGCGACTGGTCCGTTTGTTACCAAAACTACTTATCGCTACTTGTATAGGCTTTCCATGAAATTACGATGAGAGAAAGCTCTTTAACGAAGCTGCCGAGAGGCATGAATAATGTAATTACCCGAAATGTGGAAGTAATACGGGAGGGATTCATGGATTGGAAACGATTTATTGACGATTCTTATATTTATTCAGACGACGTTAAAGTTAACATAAAATTCAAATTGTCTCTCATTCTCTCTCTCTTCCTATCAATTGCATAGCAAATGTACTTTACGTAATATGCATTACGCCGAGATACAAGAATATAACAGTGTATTTAAATATTAACGTTTTCTATACAAAAAAATAATATACCTGAAGTAAAAAATTAAAAAATTGGAAAGTATTGAGCGACCAATTTTTTCCAACAATGAAAAAAAAAAAACTAAAGAAAAATTAACTATCCCCGCCAGCATACAAACTTGAAAAATGAAAAGACCACAGTTTACTTTAATTTAAATTTTAATTAAACGTCCTTCTGAAAAAACGCAGCGCATTGACAGGTGTCAGTTAAGCTTTCTTTCGGCGAATAATAATTTTTAATCGACAAAAAGCATTAGACCAATTAACCGTGGGTGCAGGCTTGCGAAAATAGCCTGGCAATCATTAGCCTCGACTACAGGCAATCGCTTCAAAAGCACACGCTAATATTTCGCTTATTAGAACTCCCGCAAGGGGGCCAAAGTTTAATTCATCCTCGGACTGCGTCACTGCAAGGGTAATATTTACTCGCCGCAGTTGGAAACTGACATTGGCTAGAAGAGAGGGAGAGAGAGAGAGAGGCTACTTAACTTACATTATTCGACAAAGAGGATTACATAGCACACTCTGTGTTTCCACTGCGCCCTGAAGTACGCGATTCATCGAAACTTTTAGTCGGATCGATTTTTCACTCTCCCACTACCGCCGCCTGCATTTACGACGCTTAACCGAATTACGTCGCCCGTAACGACGTTAATTCCCGGCGGAATTAGCCCCGGAGCCGGTGTTGAATTTCATTTCATATATATGCGCGTGAGCGCTATGAAAATTTCGAAATTGAATTTGCCATCGCTGTGCCGGGCCGGACGCGGCAATGAATGAAAATTCATTGTATCGGGCTTTATTAGCGTTAAATCGTCTCGACAGTGTAGCGCCGGTGTCCCGGACATGTTCGCGCGAGGTGTGACTGGTCATGGAGATTGCTGATTTTACATTTAATGATTGAAGAGCGTCACTGAACGGTTGTGATGTTAATTTTGGTAAACTGTAAATTGTCGGTTGGTTTTGGTTTAAACTTTATATTCAATTGATCGCATCGAAGTATGACTTGAAGGCTCGTAGTGAAATATACCGAAAAAATTCAACGTTATGTATTGAATTTTACGCGCAATTCAAATGTCAGAACTATTCATCTTTGTTCAATCAAATTCAATACACATACGAAACGATTAACTTTTCTCTCGAATTCTTGGGCAACTAATAAAAGACACTCCTGACGTTTTTTATATATACATCAACGAATGCGTGGGCGAGAAAGCTTCCGAAAGCCGAGTAGAAAGGAACTTCCCGACGGGTTGGTTATTTACTGCGAAAAGTTTTTGCCGGCTGCGGAAGCTCACGCGCAGAAGCCGTTCGCAAGCGCAGCAAGACGTATTATACTTAGTAGGTGTATGCGATCGCACTTGCAGGCTAATTCGCCGCGGCACGCGCCAAGTTCGAAAAACTAATTTTACGTTCTACGGCTTCCGATATACTTGACATAGTCTCTCTCAGGCATGAGCCGGTCATTGTGAATGTCAGGTTCAGGGGAGTTTCTTTTCAAAAGCGTATAATATGTCTGTGGTGGTTTAATACATACCATTTTGCAAGTGACGAATCTTCAGTAATAATTTGTTCAGCTATATTGTCCTATAAGTTTCATTGGTACCATCTATATACACATTGTCGTTGTGGTCGAGGGATCTGAAACAGAATGACTGATACTCAATAATTATTAAAACCTTGCCTAATAACTCTTCTAATTGTACAGGAGAAAAATACTGTCTGGAGACCTTTAGATTCCTCAATTGCATTATATCGAACGTTTTCTTCATGTTCTTCATCAAGTTAATTGTAGCGGAACAACAACAGCTTTGTGTCAAGGTTCAAAATCGATACCAACGTGTTCCGATCGCAATGTGTAAGCCGTGTAAGTTACACGCGTGTGTAAGCTCGTAAATTCAAATGCACCACTCCAGTGACGTACCCAAATGAACTCAAATACATATACACGCCTCCGGTCTCCCTCTTTTGCTACATGAATATGCACGTGTGTATATATACACTTACCATCTGTGAGCACATATTTACAAGCGCGCAGTGGGCGCAGGCGTATTATAGATGCGAAACTATGACTGCACGCGTATAATACGAGAGTGAACATACTGATGCGCGCAAACGTCGGCGTCGAGCGACATATGGCAGCGGGAATACATGCAGCAGCAACTTTGATGTACACGCGTATATATGTAATTGCGGTAAAGCTTGCACGTATAGGCTTTTCAAAAACACGCTGTTGTTTCGTAAGTGTAATCGTGAACTTTGCATAAATCGTGGATGCTCCACTTTGTGTCAGCTTCTTTTTCTACGTTCTTGAATATTGTATAATAAAATGAAGTTTATTTATGAACCGTTAGCTTAAAGACACAGGTGTCATATCGCGATTTTGCTCTCACAATTTACTATATTATACTAATGGAATTTCCTCAATTATTCATTAATCGGGGTATTCAGGAGTTCCTGGTCGACCAAGAACGAGATCAACCTACATATCATCGGCATACATATGATATAACTGCACTTTATTCTTAGGAGTTCACGCGCGAGACAATGCAATACAATTTATCGCGGAGTTGTCTCCTCGCAACGACAAATTGAACGAGATTAAATTCGCCCCGAAAGCTCACCCCAGCTCGAAGCCTACGACGCCCGAAGGAGGATTGAACATCTCATATCTTTATTTCTGTCCCACATTCTCCCTTTCTCTCTCCTCGCGAAATAAAATTTCTTTTTTCTCTCTGTCTCTCTCGAAGGAGAAGACAATTTTCACTCGCGAAATTCTAGGTCAGAGAGCGCCGCGAGTGCAGAAAATTACTTGTACGTACGTACACGTACCTATTCTCTTTCCGCATTACCCATATTGTCAGCTTCCATATGCATCCTCGCGTTTCGTATACGTACAGGAATTCGAAAGGATAATTGACGTGCACGAGTATATCGACGGCGACGTCAAAGTGTCTGCACCGGAGTAGGTCACTCTATACTACCGCTTGGCAAATGAAATTTTATTTATTTAACGGCTCACCTGAATGCTTATTCATATAAAGGTCTTTCTGCTCTGGAGGGTTGGTTACGTCAGCGGTTCTCGGGAAATTTGGGTAGGTCACAGGTTGTAATATGTTTCATATGGTTCAGTGAGCAGTGGGTTGGAAACTTTTCTAATAATAAGCATTTTTTATGTATTGGGGTTACTTATTTTTAAAATTTTTCTTCACTGAATAATATAGTGTCTATTATTGATATTATTAAACTGCTATAAATATAATATCATTTGATTACCTGTATTATTTAAAGTAAGTCGTAAAAAAGACTAGTAAAAAATTACGCTACTCATCACTAGAGTAAACATCATCGCATTAGTTCATTTATTACTGTATCATCAAAATTAAATTTATCATTTTTAAAAATAAGATAAATTAAAAAAAAAGGAAATTCAATAACGCGATTGCCAAAATCGTAGAAATTTCTTTATACATTTTTTACATTCTGTCCGTTTATAGTATTTTTACACAGTGATAAACGTTTCTCGATACTCTACATCGAACCAGGTTATTTTCATAACGATTATCAATGCGTAAAATCGAATTTCACGAACGTCATTGAAAAAAAATATTTTTCCGTGTTATCCCTACTTTACTCCACTAAGTAGAAAGACAGCTTTCCAACATTACTTAACTACCAAAAAAGCAACAGCAAAAAATCAGTTCTCCCTTTTTTTCACTAAAACAAACAAGTATTTTTTTCAACAAAATTTCAACGAGCAAGATAAAAACTGCCAAACCCCAAAAATAGCTCGCTGAAAACAATTAAAGCTCTGCGTGTGTGTGTAGTTGCGCGCGCACTGGCGTCCCGAATCGATGACTTATCGACGCTCTACAGCCACGCTCGACTCATTACTACTGCTGCTCTCGTGTCGACGAAAGGTCGTGCACATCCCCGGCGATCAAAAATAGCGGAATCGCGTATATATGTGCAAGTACCGAGATAGCGCGGCGCTCGTGGGCGATCGATTCGGCCGGTCGCGAGCAAACAATCGCAGCGGGGCGAGGAGAGAAAATGTGACTCGAAATGACGCGAGGGAGAGGGAGAGAGAGATGTGTACGTAGTGAGGGAATTTGAACTCTTGAGATGGCTTTTTGGGGGAGTGGTTGAAGTGTTGGAGTAAGGGGTAGTAGAGTGGACGTAATTTATGTCTGGTAGAGAGGGTCGGAGGTTAAAGTGAGTTTTGTGATGACCGTTTGGAAGGTTTTTGTATTTTTTTTAAAGGATCATGAAGGTTATAATTTATTTATTTTCTTGCTGTTTCTCTGGTCACTGGATAAACGTCTTTTTACCTTCTTTTACCTTTTGGATTTTTACCAAGTGACCATTTCAAAATTTAGCTGGAAGTGCTTACACAAGATAAATGGGAGGAAGGGAACAATGTTCAGTTTGGGATATCATTTATATAAACTTTTGTTGTAAAGTTTTAGTGAATTCAAGTAAAGTTGACAACTTGTAAGGCGGGATGGGAACTTAAGGAAGTTCCACACTGTGGAACATAGGGGCATGTATATTTCAAGTAAGATATAAAAGCATGTTTGAATAAATTATACGAGATGGAAGTGGTACTCACGATAGAAGGCTTCTGAGCAGTAAACATTTAACGTCAGATCTTTTAATTAACCTGAAAAAATTAATATAATAATTAAGCATGGACTTACGTAAATGAACGTACACTAAAAAAAGGTTTAGATAGATATAATATATAAACGATGGATTGCTGTATTGACTAAACTGTTTAACATCCTTAGGAATACCAACTAAACAACCCAATCTACTTTGCTAAAGTATATAAATAATTTTCCTGTCCGCATATATATACGTTCCTCACAATATGCAACTTATTGTATTCATAATCTTGTTTGAAACTTCCAAGATCACATGTTACCTCACATTCGCCGCTACTTTCCCTCATTGTTGCCTTATCCGTAATCCCCATATCGATAGATCGAATCGAGCCGCGCATCATCCCAGCCGCAACGACGATTGTGCGAGGAAAATAACGTAGCCAGCGAAATAAGAACTCTCGTTCTCCCTCGCTCCTGAATAACTGACCTAGTCTTTTGATTCCCGACTTTTGCGAGGAAGAGAGAGAGAGCTAAACCCGAGAACGAGACTTGAAGCGACCTTCGAGCGATTGTATAGAGGGAGAGAGCGCAGCTCCAGTTTATAATATGTCCCGCTGTGAATGGGGATGACATCGAAAATCTATAAGTAATACCCGCAGCCTTTTAAAAAGATACACGTGCGCGAGCTGGGCCTAAAGCGGATAGACTGCGGCGTGTCGTATTTGTAATCCATTCAAAAATTTAACTATACCCCCTTTTTTGCGAATCCTGCGGCTAATCGATGAACTCGTCGCTACAGCTCTATATATACGTATTTACAGATCTTGCGCAGGAGCCGCGCTAATATTTCAGGAAAGTAGTCTGGAAAACGTCAATATTTGGTTCGTATAATGCGCGCTGTTTACAAAGCTCGGGGTGGGCTGCCGCTGTAAAAATACACCGCTGCAAGTGCAAATATAAAACGGGTATGAATCTTTGACGCGACCCCCGCGAGGCACGCTATCCGCATATTTAAACTTGTACGCATTTCATTACGTCCATATCTGGTATCTGACTCGGTTACAAGTGGACTACGCGGTACATGCTAGATGGGAAATATAGTCTCTATTTATTAATAAATATGTTGATTGACGAAGTTGCTCTAGCTTTTGCAATATATCGATGTTCCCCCTTTGCGCTTGTACTTTCGGATCTCTGATAAAGTGAATTTGTAAAACTTTTATGCAGTCGCCAACGTTTTTCACTTTGAACTTTTGCAGTTTATTAGATTTTAAACGGATTCATTCATTTAAAGTTGACGTTGCGTTTTAAGGTTCCTCCAATTCCCCACTCATTGCTAGTCAAAATAATACAACCAATTTCAGAAAAATCATTATCCTAATGCAAACAACTCGGATAGTTATAGCTTGTCAGTGGCGGAAATAACTTTTCGAAATGACTTTTTTATACGCGCCTATACCTTATATCGATTGAATTTGATCAGCCGCTCGCAAGACTGATTTCGCAGCTGCAATCGACCCCCGCAACTGCGACGAACTTTCTAATTCGCGCGAATGTTCCCCGGATATGTACCAAAGCTCTCTCCCTCTCTCGCCCAAACTTCTCTCCCGCAGCGTACACTGCAATATAACACAAATAAAGCTTCCGCTCGGGCGAATAACAATGAATTACGAGCCGAGTTCTCTGCGGCGGCATCATTATTGTAATGGTTCGAGTATTGTTAGGTGGAAGAAAAATGGCACGCGCCGGCGCGGTGGAAAACGAGCTTGTAAAGCAGTTTGCGGCTACTTTAATTAGGAGGAAAATTGCTGTAATAACTCGGTAAGAAATTCATTAGACAATGTAAAGCGTCGAATTAGCATTTCTTCACGCGCAGTCTCGCGTGCTTTCCCTAGAGCGGTGGCTTTATTTTTTCCAGATTTGCATACACCTGGTTACGCTGTGTTTTTGTCTCTTTTTAACGCCCATAAGCCCCTTATCCCTTAAATCTAACGCAAATTTTGCATCCTCAAAGAAATCCTAAACACTGTGCAGTAATTTGCATTACATTGCGGAATTCTATTACCTCGGTACTGTTGTTTTTAGAGCCATTTATTATACTTGACGTTATGGCGCTATCAACTCTAGAACATGAAGTTACATGAAACTCTAGATATATACACCTTTTGCAATTAATATTTTAACTAAAAATACCTCGCGATGTTAATAATGTACGACTGATTAACCAATAGACATTGAGTAACGTCTTATATAATTTTGATTTTAGGACCATATCAAGCGAAAGAAGAACCATCCGAGCGGTAACAGCCGCGTGCACAACGGGCAGGCCAGCGACGAGCAAGTCTCGCGCGCCTGCATCCCAGATATCTGTGACAACGGCGACCACTACTCAACGGTGATATCCCATCCACGGGTGGCGCAGTAGCGCACCAACTCAAGCACGCACAGTATATACGTTAATCAACTTAACCTCGAAAGCAACCAAATTAACCTCAAATAGAGAGGGAGAGAAGTCGCGGAGCAACAGCTAACGCGCTCGAGCTAAAGCAGCAGCTATGATCGATCCTAGCTCGTCGGAGGAGGAGAGTGATGAGGACCAAAAAGGCCCTCAGGCTGTGGGGCGGAGCCGCGGCGGGCCAGCTGCCGGTGCAGCTGCGGCCGCGGTCCGTTACTCGGGTGTGGGTTCCGGGGGTGCCGGTGGTCCCGGTGGTCCGGGAGCTACTGGCTCGCCGGGTCCCGGGATCATGGGCTCGCCGGGCCCGGGGGCCCTTGCTGCCGGCGTGGGACGCGGCGGACCCAAGGCCGGCGCTACCGCGGTCGACGGTGCCGACGGTGGGGGCACCGCCAACCAAGCGGGACTCGACGTACCCGGCGCTGCCGGGGGAGCACGTAACTCTCTGTCGCCGTCGATGAGCGCCCACTCGGACGCCGCGAACTACGCCAAGGGCAGCCAAAGGCCCACCAGCCCCTCACCCTCCGTCGCCAGCGAGAAGACCGAACAGGAGCTGCAAGTAAGTTCACAGCACTTTTATATACCCGCTCTTAATTATTAATCGTACGCAGCTTTCGGTCTAAATATCTTATGGAACACCTGTTAGGCTTTATTTGTGAAAAATTTTAGATGTTAGGTTTAAAAATCTTAATGATTAGGGTCTTATTTGGCCATAGAATGGTCAATAGTCTGTAAACTCGTAGATTAAAATGAGAATGGCAATATGTGTTCGTACTATTTCAGTTATCAAGAAAGAATATAAAGAATTCTTTAAATATAGATAGTGAGGGGAAAAATAGTTCTATCAACTGGAAAAGATAAGTAGAATGGAAAGCAAATTATTTAGATTCCGGAAATTGCTTTCAAGTCAGTATAAGTCTTTTTTTGGAATTCCACCATTTTTCATTAGTTGATTGTACGTTTTTTTTGTATCAGAAAAGTATTTTTATTTTAGAAAAGTTTATTTAATTTAACCACTATAATGCAATATGTGACCTAAAACTGAAAAATCGAACATTAATTTAGTTCATGATAAATATGGATGAAAATGCATACATGCTACTGTTATATACGTATTGGCAGGGACTTTATTATATCAATTTTTGAGTCTTCTTTACTTAGATTAGAAAAATCGATATTCATAAAAGTGAATAGTTGAAATAAATCCTTTTAATATCAATCAAACCCATATATTGAGAAATTTACCAAAGTGTTCATCACGATTGCTGCAATAATAGCTATATTTCTGTACTTTTATCGTCACAGCTGCTTCCCATAGCGATTATCTTATATTAACGTCATTATCTACCCTTATGAAACGGCTATAGTTCTTTTGCGTTATTTCCGTATACCCGGCAACCCCAAGAACTCTTGATCCAAAAATAACTCCTCCTCCCGTAGAATCACGACAAATGACATTCCCCACCCGCATAAACATTGACGAACAAGCGTTTTCCATCCAACCTTACTCGCGAACAAAACAGCAGCGTGCGGAATTCAGTGTAGCGCGTCGCGAGACAACACACACACACACCTTCGCCTCTAACCGATGTTTTATTCAAATGGCGCATGCTTGCAGGACAAGCAAGAGCGCGAAGAGGAGGAGCGGAAAACGAGGCTGCAGCTGTACGTGTTCATTTCGAGGTGCATCGCGTACCCGTTCAATGCCAAACAACCTACAGACATGACGAGGCGACAGATGAAGATCACGAAGCAGCAGCTGGAGACGCTGTGCTCCCGATTTCAGGTACATATTATATTGTTTGTTTGCCCAAGCCAGAGATTGATTTTTGCTTTTACGCGGCTTGTTTCATTTATGATAGTGTAGTGTTTGCGAAGCTAAAATATGTGTTTTTTTTTTTTTTTTTTTTTTTTGTTATAAATTTAAGTGTGGAATGAGATAAAATTGAAAAATCTTCTGAGGGTATATCGGTAACACTAGATATACACTTTTATTTTGCTGGAATTGCATGCCTGTAATCGTTTGATACTATAGTAAAGTACGTTTCATTGTGAGTAATTTATCAGATGTAACGAGAAAAGATTTCTTTTACGATTATTTCAAACAATTCACAAGAAAATAAACGTTTTATATACCATGAACATCCTGCTTTAAGTTTGCTTTGCTTTAACTTTGATTGTCGTATATTTTTATATAATTAGTCTACTTTATGAAATACACTCATATAAGATTTATTTTACAAATGCAATGAAAATTTTACTCGGTAAGAAAAAACTAATAGGAGATGAACTTAAAGATTAAACTTGGTAAAAGGGACAAAGTAAATGTTTGTGAATCCTATTCTCGCGCTGTAATATTAACTCTGGAAATTGAGTTATTTATTTCGCGTTCTCACGGGCTACACCTTTATATCCACGAACGGCGTCATGCGAATACCAAATCCATCATTACCCAGTTAACGTGTCTTGAAAACGAATTTCCTCGCGATTTCTCACCACTCTAAGCGACTCCTATAAACGATACGAACATTTCGTATGAATTTATTATGACACGAGGCAGGGCGAAATAAAGCGACGACTGAAGAGAAGAATGGAAAAGGGCCTTTATCAATATCGTGCGATATCGCGCCGGGGCGCGGAAGTATTAAAATAGACGGCGTGCACTGATACTGACACGCGCGTCGTGTTCGAAATCACGTAGTCAAGAGCTTTTAGCGCGAGTTTGGCTGGGATTTCTACGAACGTTACAACCGTATATCGACATTAAATAAACTGGCGCCGGTAGTTGAAGCTAGTTGACGGACGGCATTTATTCCAACTGGTTTTTCATTTTTTAGTGAGAGAAAATGGTTGAACTGCTTTCTGGTTATTTTTAACATGGATAAATTAAGTTGATAGATGTGCTTTTACTTTACACAAGTTCTTTTTTTTATGTAGCGAGCATCTTTAACTTTCGTAATAGCACAAGTTTGTAATGAATTCGCTAAAGTCTGTGATTAAAAATTCACGACACTGTTTGCTCTCGTTCTAACAACAGCAAAATGCAAATTTTTTCGAATTTTAAATTACTTGTATAGTATGCAGAAGAAACATTTTAAGTAGGAGCTATTACGTTGTGAAGAACTTTATCCAAGTAGATTAACTTAACATGCCGTTGTTCATATATGTACTCTTTGTAGTTCTTACACAAGAAAAGCACGTTGGTAAAGAAATTTAACAATTATTTCATATCCGAGGTAAAGTAAGTAGAAGAAAAACAAAAGCTGTTATATTTTTTGGAAAAAAAGCAATTATAATCGCCAGATGAAAGTAGAATCTTCCCTTTTCACATGGTTTTAACTTTGTTTAAAAGAAAAAGGAAATTTCATTTTTGAAGATCGGATTATTCCAACTTTAAAAAGAGGAAAAAGACATCCTTTTTCACGTATAGTAGCTAACTTTTTCAGAAAAAGTTGATGCTACGTTTGCGATACGGCTACGCATACTTGTTTCTTTTTCCGGGATTTTTTTAATTTTTAAAAGCAAACATTTGAAATAAATACATTAAAAAGGAAGACAAGAATGAAAAGTTGCAAGGTCACCGTACATTTTCGTATTACAGAACAGCATTTTAAAGCTTTGTAATCTTTTATTTTCTGCTTATTTTTTTCAACAAATAGTTAAAAATTCTTTAGCGCTACTTGGTACTATTTATTGCGGCATATAAAATAAAGGATAAATAACCACATTGAAGAATTTTAAGTACATTACGACAAAATTCTAAAAACAGAAAATATATCGAAAATGTATGTACGACGTGAACTAATCGTACGCGACGAATACAGTTTTATCGCCATTCACTTAAATAGCGCTTATTTGACGGCACAGGTTTCAAATCGCACGAACATCGGTCAAAGCCGACCAAAGCGCCTATAACCGAGAATCAATATATACATACTCACGTGGGCATTGAGGCGCACAAGTTCTATCGCGCGAACGAAATTAAGCGTGCGTAATCTCTTCCCGCGTCTCGCGCGACACCGGCCACTTGCACACATACATACTCGTGTGATATCATCGGCCGTGTATATATACGTACGACACGTGTATAGGCGGAAGAGAAGCCTCGCAGAGATGAAGCCCCCGCGCTACAACCTTCGTCTTGCTGACAAATCGATTTTCCCCGCAGAGCAGAGCAAGAGAACGAGGAAAATCTAAGCGCGCGTGCTGCATGACGCGAATTACGCGGGCTGTAATTAAATCCTTGAAACTTCGGGCGGCATATATACGCGGTAATTTCTGTAAATTGAAGAGAGAGGGAGAGTTTATCCGCGCGAGTTGCGATGAATAGAGGCCCCGAGGTCCGTGCCGACGGCTATTGTTCGATTGGTTACGAGGACGCCGTTCGATGGTTTGGTTCTTTTTTTTCCTGTTAGGGTAGAGACGGTTGATGGGATTGCGCGGGTTCCGAGTATTTAGCGGATTTAGGGGAACGAAATGGTTCAACAAATAATGGGAAAATGAATGATGCGCGTGTGCTTCGATATCGGGAATATACCAGCTTTTACGCCGGATTTACGTTGAATGGGAGAGAAGAATCTGATTTTATTTGGCACTTTTTATTTTAGAAGCGCTTAAAACAGACTTATAGCCTCTTACCGTCCTCTCCCCATAAAGTCAGTTTTCCTCTGCCGCTGTCCTTGGTCAAGGTTCCCGCCAGCCCTTGGCCTTTTACTTTTCAAGAATTTATTTAGAAATGTAAAAAAAAAGATAATATTTCACAATGTGGTGTCGAGGAATTTGGACGATTTATTGAATCGATACCTAATAAAGCGGTAGTTCTTAAAAAAAAAACGTGAAAAGTCCACCATAAAAGATTTGGGGATAAAAATCGCGAGCGTTGCTGTATTTCTTTTATTGGATATTACTTTTTACTGTCAGATATGAGCTAAGAGCTTTATAGATGAGAGAAAGTCGATGATCCTATTACTGTCGAATTCAAGAATTTCAGAATTTAATCTTCCCCAACCGATATTCGACCTTTAATATTTCACGTACTTAGCTTCTTTCTTTTCTCGGAGCTTCGGATATTTTCGCGAATTCTTTTGGGCTTATGTGTAAAATAAATCTCGAAGGAAGTGATTTCTTCTTTTAATGTACTAATAAAACGTTTCCTACGAAGAAATCTTATTCCAAATAACACTCGATTTTTGGTTATCTTTTTATCGTGTATTTATTTATTCTTCATCACAAACTACCATTATTAAATTAAATAGCATAGAAATTTATACATATACTTTTCAGCTTCTTTATCTTTTTCTAATGAAGAAAAATTTCAATGATTTAGTAATCGTTTGAATTAATCTTTTTGTTCGCAGGGTTTCTTGAAAGGCGAAACGCAGATAATAGCCGACGAAGCCTTCCAAAATGCCATAAAAAATTACTTCGACGTGTTTCTGAAGTCAGAGCGCGTCGTGCGCATAGTGCAAAGCGGTGCTTGCTCGCAGCACGACTTCCGCGAGGTGTTCAGGAATAACATCGAGAAGCGTGTTCGGAGCCTCCCGGAAATCGACGGTCTGAGCAAGGAGACTGTGCTCGCCTCCTGGCTGGCCAAGTTCGACTGTATCTTCAAGGGTACAGGTGACGAGGACACAAAACGGCCATCCCGGATGCAGCAGCAGTCGCTGAACTCGGAGCTGATACTATCCAAAGAACAGCTCTACGATATGTTCCAGCAGATACTTGGCGTGAAGAAGTTCGAGCATCAGCTTCTGTTCAACGCCCTCCTGTTGGATTCAGCCGACGAACAGGCTGCCGCCATCAGGAGGGAGCTGGACGGTCGCGTACAACGCGTCAACGAAATGGAGAAGGTGAGCTTTATTCATACATTCCCCTCTCTCTCCCTCCATTATACTCGGTTAATTGCTGTACTTTAGGCACGCGAGAGTTGTGTCCCGGGGGAGAAGGTTTCGCTGTAACTCGGTTTTGTGTTGAGGTGATTTTGATAGTTATTGAACTTTGCCGCAGTTTGTTTATGTGCTGCGCTATTGGAAATCGATTGTCGGCAATTATAAACTTGGCAATTATTAACGATTTGAATACTTTTAAATTTTCATCAGACGGAATTTCGTTGGTGGCGGTTTAAAAATTCTTACTAGATTGCCAAAGCAAGTAATGAAATACGTTTTTACAAGGAAATCGAATATAATTTAAATTTAATGAGCAGAGTAGATTAACAATCTAAAGCAATCATAATCGTGGGTAGTATTAAAATGTTTGTAGAAATTAATTTGATAGTCCGCAATTTACTTAGTAAAACGCGGTAATGTGTGTCTACATTTAACCGCCACACTAGTTAAATATGCAACAGGTAGCTTTACACAATGTAATACGATGAATATACTGTATACTTTTACACCCAGCGTTTAAACGCGAAAGAATATGCGCATACATGACAATTTTCCGCCCGAAAAGAAAAAGAAACACAACCACATGTAACTTTTGATGTTCGCAGAACCGCAAACTCATGCCGCGGTTCCTCCTGAAAGAGATGGAGTCGCTTTACATAGAGGAACTCAAGACGTCTATCAACCAGCTTATGGCGAATTTGGAGTCGTTACCAGTCTCCAAAGGTTCGATAGACAGCAAATGCGGTCTGCAGAAGCTGAAACGTTACAATCACCGTAGCGATCGCTCCCGCTCCCGTAATCAGAGTTCCCTCGTAAACGACTCCGCGGACTCGGAGCCCCAGCTGACGAAAATGGACGTCGCCCTCTCGTTTCCACTTGAGGTCATCGTCATGGAAGTCAAGGGGATCAAGAGTCTAGCGCCAAACCGCATTGTATACTGCACGATGGAGGTGGAAGGCGGCGAGAAGCTCCAAACCGATCAGGCCGAAGCGTCCAAGCCAATGTGAGTATATTCCTCATTTCAAAGTCTTATCTGAGGCTCATCTACAATCTCGATCGAATCGCATTTGAATACATATACTTGTTGCACCCTGTTGCGGGTGTACGTAAGCTAAGTCGACAAGAGCTCTGGCGCCCATCAACTGACACGACATTAAAACGAGTAGCAATTATGTAAATCCTCTCTTTCCCTGTCAATCTTCAGGTGGGACACGCAAGGCGACTTCACGACGATGTATCCACTGCCGGTCGTGAAGGTGCGCCTGTTCACCGAGAATGCAGCGATACTCGCGCTGGAGGATAAGGAGCTGGGCAAAGTCGTGCTAAAGCCAACGCCATTGTCGAGCCGGGCGCCCGAGTGGCATCGTATGCCCGCCAGTCGGGGCAATCCCGATCAAGATCTGCGTATTAAAATCGCCTGTCGCATGGACAAGCCGCTGAACATGAAGCACTGTGGCTACCTCTATGCCGTGGGCAAATCCGTCTGGAAGAAGTGGAAGAAGCGCTACTTCGTCCTGGTCCAAGTCTCACAGTACACCTTTGCGATGTGCTCGTTCAAAGAAAAAAAGAGCGAGCCGTCGGAAATGATGCAGCTGGACGGCTATACAGTGGACCATATTGAGTCGGCATCGGCTAGTCTCATGGCTGGTCAGGATTTGCAGGGTGGAAAGTGAGTCTCGCTCTTCTTCGCACTTGGCAGATTGAGACATACATATTTCTGTGACAAATGATGGTTAAATTTTTGTTCAGGTACTTCTTCAACGCCGTCCGAGAGGGAGACAACATAGTCTACGCCTCGGACGATGAGAATGAGTGCCACTTGTGGGTGACCGCAATGTACAGAGCCACAGGTCAATCCCACAAACCCACGCCTCCGGTGTCGGTCGCGAATAAGAGTACCACCATCAGTAAAATTCAGGGCGACACCGATAGAGCGAAAAAACACGGTATGGAGGACTTCATCAGCGCGGATCCATGCAAATTCGATCACGCGAGCCTTTTCAAGTTCCTGCAGAATTTGACGCTGGATTATAGACTGAACGATCCTTATTGTTCGCTCGGATGGTTCTCACCTGGTCAAGTCTTTGTGCTGGATGAGTATTGTGCCAGGTATGTGTGGCTCAATTATGATTATACTATGGACAGTATATGTTCAGTATTATAAGTATATACTTGTCTTACAGATATGGAGTACGGGGATGTTATCGGCATTTATATTACCTCAGCGATCTCCTCGATAGAGCAGAGCGCGGAATCATGATAGATCCAACGCTAATTCACTACAGTTTTGCATTTTGCGCAAGTCACGTGCACGGTAACAAGCCAGATGGAGTAGCCTCAATCACGCACGAGGAGAAGGACAAGTTTATGGAAGTCAAGGAACGGCTGAGGCAGCTACTCGAAAAACAAATCACAAACTTTAGGTAATACAATGAAATGATCATAAATCAACCATGTTAAATTGTGAAGAACGCCTACTTACTAATTTTATTGCGTTTGACTCGTGCAGGTATAGTTTCCCATTCGGCAGACCAGAGGGCGCATTGAGGGCCACGCTGTCATTGCTGGAGCGAGTGCTGATGAAGGACATAGTGACACCTGTGCCACCCGAGGAGGTCCGAGGAATGATCAAATCGTGTCTGGAGACTGCTGCTCACGTAAACTACGAGAGGCTAGCGAACGAAGCGAAAATCGGTGAAGATCTCAATGGCGATGTCTGCGTTCCCCCAAGCAAAAAGCTGGAGGATCTCATACATTTAGCCGAGCTCTGCGTCGATTTGTTGCAGCAAAATGAAGAACATTATTCGGAGGTATTAGTTTGGTTTTTAGAACTCAGTGTTCATTGTCCGGGGCTCTCGGGAGAGAGGGTAGCATGCTCAAAACACGGATTTGGTAAGGGTCCGAACATACCTCCTCAGAAGACAATTAGTCGCGGTAGAGTTACTTCACCTTCAGTAGACTTTCCAAAATCATTTTTGAGTTTATTGAGCATTAGATAGTAGCTATTGAAATTCGAACTTTTTTCAAAATCATGTATAGTGTAAAGGAGTCATTGTGTCTTGTAGAGTTTCGAAAAATTTGACAACGGTTTGCCAAATTCTTCTGTCCTCCGACATCCGTTTCCTAAAACTTGATATGGTTTCTTTTGGTGTTACAGTAAACATTGAAAGACCGAAATCGAATATCTTTTAGTCAACAAATCTTCCTTTGAATGAAATTTGCATTATAGGCATCAATGTCTTCTTTCACTCAGTAAAGTAGAGCCATGATTCATATTCGTTGAACCAAAAAACGTCATAAGAACGAGTTCCGAATTTTAACAGAATGGAACGAATTGAGTAAGTTGGCACCACGCGATATTTTAACCTAGTAGACATCATCGTCACCAAATAAAACGTACAGTAGACGATCGTACGGTAGTTATATCATACAATAGTGTCTTCTGGGTTCTCGAGGGCCTCGCGCTCAGAGTCGGCGTCCCCACCGCTCTGGGCTCCATGGAACATCGTCCTCCGTAAGTGTGTGTCGTCCAATATTTTCACGTTTCGCTCCTACTACACTGCACCGCAGGCGTTCGCCTGGTTTAGCGACCTCCTGGTGGAGCACGCCGAGATCTTCTGGGCCCTATTCGCCGCCGACATGAACAAAGTCCTGGCTGAGCAACCACCCGACACTTGGGACAGCTTTCCGCTCTTCCAAGTGCTTAACGACTATCTCAGGGTGGATGGTAAGTAGCTGAAAATGACACCACATTGAACATTGTCGACAACTGATACACTAATTATGAATTTGTAACACTTTCAGACAATCTCAGGGACGGTCGGTTCCACCAGTTGCTAAGGGATACATTCGCACCGTTGGTGGTGAGATACGTGGATCTAATGGAGACGTCGATTGACCAATCAATACACAAAGGTTTCGAGAAGGAGCGTTGGGAAATCAAGGGCAACGGCTGCGCTACCTCTGACGATCTGTTCTGGAAGCTTGACGCACTGCAATCGTTCATCAGCGGACTACACTGGCCCGACCAAGAGTTCCGAACACATTTGGAACAGCGGCTGAAGCTGATGGCCTGTGACCAGATCGAAAACTGCATTCAAAAAACCGACACGGCGTTCCAACAATGGCTGAAGAAGGGGGTGACGTTCAGTTCGACGGACTACATCATACCGTCGGAAATGTGTGCAATGGTTAACGTTATCTTGGATGCGAAGAATCAGAGTTTTAAGCTTTGCACTATCGATGGGGTCGATGTGGTAAGTCCGGGGGTGCATGTTTCTTAAAAAGAATAATGTGTGATGGTTATTTGTATATAAAAAAAGGACAGGGGTAACGTAACGGATTTCTATTCTCTTCTTAGTTGAAGCCCGGTTGAAAAAGGTTCAAAACGCTTCCACAGAACGTCCACGTTTAGTGGCTTTCCGCGGATACGTTCTGGAGCTTTTACAACCGGGTTGTATTAAATATTCCCTTATATAATTCCTTTACAAATTTATTGTAGGATAACCTTGATAGGTTAGAGAATGTGTATGTACTTTTAATATAGATAACACTATTAGGTAAATACAAATAATAATTTTTATTGCGTTAATCTGCTACAAAAAATTTTATTACTGGGTAAAATTTTTTTTTTATATGTTGCTAACAGCTAAAAGCATATTTTCGTAGAAAAGTTTTACATACGTTTTTAAATAATTAAATGTTAGCTAAAACTTTTTTAGTTCAAAGAAATATTATAGATATTAGATAGTTAATATTACATATATGACGCTCGCTAGGCAATGCTGAACAAATTTTGTGCAACTGTTAACAAATAAAACTAAATGAAATATTTTTTGTTTTAAAGCTTCACGTTTTACAGTTACTTTTGCTTTATTATTGTTAAGTAGATAGTAGCGTTGTTAAAAATTTTATTCCAGCATTTACGAATTTTCGTTAATTTATACACACATCACGCTCTAAATTTTTTGCAACTGATTATACTTTATGACATGTGCACCAAATAATTTCACTACATCGTTACTTTGGAAGTTCAAACAAGAAGAGATACGCGCGTTTTACACTGCAAAGAATTCAGAGTGTCGTAGCCCTAGCAAAAGCAATGATAATCCCTCATCCATATTTTACGGCAGCATCAATACCATTCAAAAATCGACGACATGATCGAGAAGACACTGGCGGGCATGTCCCAGGGAATGATAAACAAGCTGGTCAGCATCCTGGAGGCCACACTGTCGAAGCTGTCACGCTACGACGAGGGTTCATTGATTGGTTCGCTCCTCAGTTTCGCGGTGAGTGATAGCTGAGCGTGTTAGAATTTCGTGCGCGTATCGAGCCTGAGTTCTGCCGCGATTCGATCCGTCTCGTTCGATGGCTCCTCGTTAATATTAAAGTCATCAGACGGCGAGAACGGATCGGAAAGCAAAGTTTTGGTGATGGATTTGCGGCTAATTTTACATGCATTGATCGCTTTGCAGAAGGTGTCAGGCAGCGGCAAGGAAATGGGTCAGGCTTACGTAAGCTTCACGAGAAACAGCACGGAGCAGATTCGGAGCAAAGTTATTGACGAATTGTGGATTCTCAACTTTTTTGAGGTAGCTTCGATAATTTAATTGTATCAGTTTTATTATTAGTAAAATTTTGGAAAACTTGTTTTTGGGCAAAATAAATTTTAGAATGTAATATATTAACCATTATATTTTTTAGCAATGGTACACGGCACAGATCCAGTTGCTATGCAATTGGCTGACTGAGCGGATGGATCACAGCTTACATCTGTACCAGTGCACTTGCCTCGCTCATATTGTAAAGAAGATCTACTCAGACTTCGAGCTTCAGGGAGTAATGGAGGACAAACTCAACTCGAAGACATATCAGACGATAGCGACGAGGATGCAGACAGAAGAAGCTACATGTGCCTTAACCATGAGCTCTCATAATGAAGAGTAAGTATATGAATGACAAGCAATTATTCGTGGCAATAAAGTCATTGAATTCAACTAATAGAGTTTTTTTACTTTGGTTTTCAGGGGACTGTCAGAGAACGGCAACGACGATGACGTAGAGAGGCCCAAGACAAAGGTGACGATAGTTGAGAACATGACGGGCGAGGATGGCATAAGCATCTCCAACGTCACGTCGAACGTAGCCAGCCGCGTTGGCAGCATGTTTGAAAAGGGCATCGGCGGCCTTTCCACGAAATTCGGTGGAGCCACCAGCTGGTTCTAGAGATTTTTTTTTTTTTAGTAATCCTATTTCACTCTAATCCGTGAAAAAGATTTAATGGAAAAAAAAAATTAAAAAAAAAAAAAAAAAGAAAAATCTATATTTGCCTAGAACGTTCCTTCGCATTCATTCGTCTTTAACAGATTTAAGAGAAATAAAGAGTAATAATTATTAAGTAAGTTCCAGCAGGTGGACACCAAGGTGTTATAGCAAATAAATTTAGAAATTATGAAATTCCTCAGATAGGATTTTGTTGATTGGTAACGAACGACGAGAATTGGATACACACAGAACACAGATTCGCAGTAAAGATGATACTAAGCTCGACGTTCGTCTGTTAATAAATGAAGTTAAAAATAATGTCACGTACGATCGTTGATGATTGGTTGACGCTTGTGTCGTTTAAGTTTTAACGTCTTTGCCGTTCTCGCGACAGTTCGGAAGAACACGAGGAAGCACATAATTAACATAACATGTACACTCACACACAACACATGGGACAAAATGACGGATGAAGTGTAAGAAAATGACGCTTGAAAGTATTTCCCCTTGCGAATGCGTCATGATACCGTCGGGCGAATCGCTTTTGCGGTACATATATGTTATTACAAATGCCAAGGCTATTTAGGTGCGTAAGCGATGATTAAACGCAACGTTATATGATGGAAGAAAGAAATACGGTATATGCGGAGATTAATATTATGGGAAAAAGGCAAAACAAATACTAATGGTATTCAATAAATAATCATCTGCACTGCTAAGACACAATGATAAGGGGAAACCAGAAGTGAGATAAGTAAATATGAAGTAAATCTAGAATAAAAAAGTATAAGTAACTAACAAACATGTATATATACACGCATACGTGTATTAAGAGATGATAAAGAAAAATGTAACGTGTAATCACTTGAGAAAATTGCGTCACTGGAAAAAAAAAGAAATTTTTCCTATTTAGCGAATTAATGGTTTCGTAATTTATAAAAATGTTTAATTCTGACCGTCATTAATTATTGCGAGTATCACAATATTGTTGGAAAACTTATAGTTTTTTCCATTAAATGATAAAAAATTATAATTGCTAGTGTACGTGTATACTGCGACTCGTCTGCTGCAGTATCCGATAATTGTGATTTAAAATAAAGCAAAACAAACAAAAAACGCGGAAAAAATACGCATGAAAACGTTTAAAGAATTCAAACGCAAAAAAAGTATCTTGTGTCGTTTTTTTAGTAATCGTGGCAAAGTAGCTTTGCGCTCGTAACTTTCTGCTATGCTTGAGTTTCATTTCTTCAAATCAAACATTTCGTTTTCTTGTCTCGACTGACCAGCAACAAAATGGATTATCGGGGCAAAACAATAATGTATGCGCATGCCATCCAATATTGAGAGTTTTAGACTCCGTGTGATAGTAAAATATACTTCTGTATCTCTTACGATGAAATACAATAAGAAAAATTAATAATGGAGTAGTAGACAAAATTATGGATGGAAGGGGAGGCAACTTGAATTTGTCGTTGGATCGCATTAAATTTTTTCGTATGTAATAAATAAAATAAAACTTTTGACATACGTAGATCAGCGTATTTATTTTAAATGTTGTTAAGCGTCGATCGAGTTTATTAATTTCTATTTTGCAATATTTGTATATGGAGACGCGTAAGAAATGGGATAGATAATATCGTTATAACTCGATTCTGATTTTTTTTTCAGTTAAACATAAACAAACTAAAACTTTCAAAATGTCGTGGTAGTTTTTTACGCATTAATAATAAAAATAAAAAAGCCTTTAGGTAGCTGTCATCGTAAAGTAAAAAAATACCAAACGACTATGAACAAAAAAAAGACAACTTTCAGGTTCCAGTCCGTCTATATATACATAACTAAAGCGTACGAGTGTTGCATTGATATTTCGAGTTCATAGTTACGCGATGAATTAGGAAAGCGCATAGCAGAAACGGCCGAAGCGCTACACGAATTTTCTTAAACGAATAATAAGCAAAGTAAGAAAAAGAAAAATGTGCAAAAAAGACATTTAATTGTGTTGAGATGTAGGGAGAGCTCGTGTCGATCGAAGACTATAAAACGAAAAATATGGTCGGTGCCTTTATAAATTTTGTCATGATAATAAAAAAAAAAAAAATAAAGTTTTAAGTACTGACATCAATGAAGGAGAAATATACACGATGCATTGAGTCTCCATTTTAAAATAAACAACACAATTCGCACTTTATTAAAACTTGAAGTCACTACGTATATGACCAAACACACCGGCGGATTTTTACAATTATCAAAGTAGATGGAAAAAAATAAACCCTTTGATTAACCTCTTAACTGTTTTCCTATTTTCAAAATGTAATGACAATTCTCCTAATGATTTTTCCTAAAACTAAATTTAAATTTGGTATATAAAACCAATTTAGTTCTTAAATTCTTATGAAAATGGCCTAAAGTATTATTTTAAATTCTCCAATACTTTAAGCTTTTTATATAGAAACTCCACTGTATTAGATATGTATACAAATATTATACACAAATGCACGCAATCTTGATTTTAGATTTTTTTTTCTTTTAAATCCAGTTATATCAACGAATGTAAAGTCTAACAGAGTTATGTTAAGAGGTTAAGTTTGAAATTGAATCTGAAGTTCACCAGGCACTGAATCCTTTCGCTTTTACAGTCTTCCCTTACTATCGCACACATTTGAACTTACAGATATCCTTATAACCGCATAAAAAAATTCTCGGAGGCATAATAAATAATGAACTACTAATAAAAGAACTCGATAAACAAAACGTATATTATAAATATATTACTACAGCTTGACACGTCGCGTCATCGCGTGTACATACACTTCTCCTGCCGTATTGTAGAACCGACCTAAAAGTAAATAAGTAAAAAAATATTCACAGCTACCACTTGCACACTTTTCTTCTCATACTAAAGAGATCTTATTCAGTTGACGCTTGCTTTCATAAGTTCTTGCACAATAGTCACGCTTTAGTATGCAAAAATATATCTTTCTCTTTGTGTTTATTTAGCTTTGCATTATAGGAATAAACTTTTCTTTTTACTTTCACGTATACTAAACGTTTTCAAAACCAATATTAGACACAATACAAATTGTTCGAGAGAACCCCGCGGAATAAAATTAAAGCAACAGTGCGCATTTGAGAAAGAACAGAACTAGTGAAAATTTACACCGAAATAATACGTAAACAAATACACGATGCGAAGAACCGCAAGAATATTTAATTTTCTTATTAACATGAATAGGGAAGAGTATCTCGTTGTCTGTTGAGTAAATAGGATTTGAACGAATGCGGCCAGGGATCCGCATTTAATTGAAAAATGATGTGTAAATATTTTTAGTAGGGATTGAGAATTGCAGTTAAAAAAAATAAGCGAGACGAAATAAGTTCGCGATAATTTTTATAATTTAATTACAAATTCATGAAGCTGTTATACCATTGTACGTTCTCAGTATCATTTTATCTAATATTTAGATTTTTATACATTTTAATTTTTTTATGTTCATAGTTTTTCAGTTATGATATGATTTCAAAATTCAAATACCTACAATAGAACTGATGTTTTTTTCTGGATTACAAAATAATATCTCGAGGTCTTTATATAATTATTGACATCTTATTCTGTTGTGCAGATTGCATCCAACTTTTCTCGCGTACAATGATGTCTACATCTTTCTGAAACTTTAATTAATCGTGATGTGTTGTTATTATGGAAGATAAAATAAATGATATAAAAAGGTAGTGCTTAAAAAAAGTAAAAGGGATAAGAGTAATTTGATTTTAAGATATAGTGAGTCTGAAGCGATGACGAGAGAAGCGCTTTTGAGGTATATACCGATTATTTTTCGGACATTGGCGATCGCAATATTATCGATTTTCGATTTCCAGCATTAAACCAAGTGAGGTGAGAAAAAAATATGGTAAATTTCGTCTTGTGGAAGTCTCTTTCAAATTTCTATGTATCTATAGGATTAACTAGAGATGGTAGAATGTATAGAAATTGAAATAGATTGCCATTTTTCCAAGCGACTTATTCGTCGTGAGTATTACATAATAATAATATATTTTGAAGTATACTTTTTGCATGTGATATATTAATGATAAATGATTCACCGATAAAATCAGTGCGGTCAGGCTTTGCGCGCATCCTTCATGGGGTGAGTCGAAAAATAAAAATCGCTAATGAGAAAAATTGCAGCCAAAATAAGTTACGATCGTCAATAGATAGTTTTGCTATAAGATGACAATTATTGAACTATTTAAAAGCGACTTTTTCTGCGTCATGCTTCAATACTACATAATAGCTCGCCCTTATCAGAAAATATGGACCATGCCCGAGGAACGGCTTTATCGAAGTATCGAGAAACACTTCTGTATAACTATTTACAGAATTTATAATGTTTATACAAATGTTCAATTTTGTACTAAAAAGATACGGAAACTATTTTTTTGATCGACGTAACTTAAAACTTGTGGACTAATGAACTACATATCATTTTTTAGAGAGAAGTTTATTTGTATAATATATATTTCATAAACCATTTGAATAGGATAATGATTTACATAAAATTATTCTTATAGAAGATGCAAAATATATATTTTGTTATCCTACGAATATTCCGCATAAAAAAATCTCGATGAATCGATTAAGAAGTTCTTCGGGCGAAAGGCGAGATTCGCTCTATATCGTTATAACTTATAATGAACTGCGATTTGATTAAAAGTTAAAAAAGGAGTATGAAACGAATGGTCCTCATTATGAGCTTTCCTATACTACTACTATATTTTCGCACGTACGTCACTATACACTACTACAAAATAGGCTTTTCGACGAAGAACGAAAAGTAAGAAGTGTACGCGTTATATATCACTTACACCTCTCATTGTGTAAACAGAAAAAGCAAAAGTAAAATAAAAAATCTCCAAAGAAAAAAGTATTTTCGAATCCGCTAACAGTACGATAGTTACTTTTGATCTATAATATTACATTCTTCGAGGCAATGTTCACCTCATTCGTAGTTAAAAAAAATGTTTTTATTAACTAAAGTGATTGATCTTTCTCTTCGGGTTTTTCGATTTTGCATTTCACGAATCGAAATAAGAGAAATTGTAATGATGACGAGGTGCTAGCGAGGCATTAGTCGGCAAAGATTACATTCATGCACGCAAGATTAAAATGTTTTGAATACTTTATTTTTGCACAACATCCCCAACTAAGAAAGATAACTATGTGAAAAATAGCGTTAATAAATTTGCGGGAAGTCTTTTAAAATCATACGAGAGTTTGAAAAACTTTTATCATACAGTTTCACACGATTTCTGATATATTTTATAGGATTTTGCATGTGATTTCACTTCTCTGATTTCTTATGAGATTTCATCCGTTATTTCATGTGATTTCATATGTGATTGTCTGTAACCTCTCATGATTTCGTATGATTTCTCGCATGATTTACAATGTGATTCTTGCTTCTTGATCACCTCTTCTTTGCTGACTAGTGCCGCGACCGAGCGTAAGAGCGAATGTTATGATCGGCCTCTTAGCGCCTTACGCCTTGTGTATATTTTGTGATGATGAAGGCGTGAACAAAAAGAGAGAGAAAAAGAGAACGAGAGTGCGATGAATATGTAATTGTGCCACAATGCGCTGCTCCTATTAAAATTTGTTTTTCATCGAATATTATATTTTCGAGCGGTAGAATCGAGACGCTCTGCGACACATTTTGCGAAGGAAATGACATGTATATTTCTTTCAACAAATGCGACAGACAATTGTTTTAGTCGTGAGTATGCATCACTATTAAGAAGTCTAGTTTTATCGTTAGATATATAACTTAAATAGATCATTTTTTATCTAGCTCATAGCTAATACAAAAATAATTGTTTTTGATAAAAATTAATAAGTAAACTGCACAAAGTTAATGATAACTAAAGCCTTTTTTAATTTGTATTCATTTTATGTCAGTAATGTGTTTTTCATCTTTATGACTAATTAATGTTAAAAATATGTTGCTATCCTTATCATCTGTGCCATTTTAAATATTAAGAATGGTTATATTTCTATTGATTTCACTACATTCCATATTCAAATTTTTGTCTTTTTTACTTAAAAAGGGACGAAAAATATGAAGAAAGACGTGATATTTTTGCACTGTACACAATATATACAGAGAATCAAGAAATAATAAGAGTTGCATTGCGTGGCGATTCTACTGCAAGATTGTAATAAAAAGTAACGTAAAGTAATGCAAAACATATAAAAAAAGTAAGCGTAATGAGAATCGAGCGAAACGGAAGAATTGCAGTCAAAGCAATCGAATCGCTAAACAACATTGTACCTATTAACAATGATAAGTAATCTAAAAAGACACTATGATGATTATTATTAATTATTACATTAATTATTATTATTATTCTTACTATTGGTAAACTCTCTTATAATCTATCATAGTCAACTATAGATTAGAGCAGTAAAAAAAACACATAATGATATTTTTCTGCTCCGACCATAAGCTATTTATGCACGTGTAAAGGATACAAGAAATAAACAAAAAGATAAAATAATGCCGACGAGAAAACTTCTTTTTAATCTTTAAACGAAAAAAAAGTATCGAAAGATTTACAAAAAAAAGTCTATATATTCTTCTCTTCTCTCATTTTGTTAATGGAATTTGCGTGGCATGCGATGCATACCTGCGTCACTGTAAGCGATTATTATAACGCGAAGCGAAAAAAAAGAATATCAGAGCGAAGCGAGAAGATGAAAATTTTTACTATAGCCAATGTTCTAGCCAGATTTTTCTCTTAACTTCTACACTTCAGCAAAAAGTGAAAAACTGTTGTTCTCTCGTTAATAAAAATATGTCAAAATGCTCTTGACACCTTCCTGAATTTCACCTTCTCTCGAGGGAGTACACACGAGTTTCTTCGTACATTGTCGTATGATTTTAACGGAAAACCGTCTCTATTATCAATGATTTAAGACTTTTCGGCACCTCGAGTTTGTTCCCTTCAAATTGGTAGACAAAAAAGAATAAGAAAAAACTTCATTTCACGTGCTTTCGCCGTAATGAGTGAATGTTTTATAGAAAAAGAGTATCTTCGCGTGAGAGAACGAACCGTGAAACTGCAAGTATACGTTGTAAGCGGTTCCAGTGATAATCGAAAGATGAAAAAAGTAATCGTATACAATTTAAAAATCAGAGGTTAACGACGCAAAGCAGACGAAGTTGAGGTTTGTTTATTTTGACGAACACGTTGATTCATTTTCATTGTGCAATTAAATAAGGACAATTACGTTGTGTAAATAAATTACATTGAAAACATGAACTACTTCATATTCATTGAATCAATCAAACTTCATTTTTCTTTACATTAATTTTTATATTTTACTTCTTATAAGAAATACTTTACACTGAGGCATACTTTAAACATTACCAATTTCTTGCTACTATTCAATTATCTTTTGCATATACTATTTTCGGTGATACTATTCGATATTCTCTCATGTTTATTTACATCAATACAACAAAAACCTAATCGTTTTTTTTGCAACAACTCGCAAGATTTACTAACAAGATTATACTTCTATATTTCATTATTTTCATAACTGATTTCTTATACATATCTAAGTCAAATTTTGTTCGAGTCGATATAATTAACATCGCCGTCATGAATCGATCGTGAATAGAATAGACAGACAATAATGTCATTGTTTTACATATTTATGTAAGGATTCTTATTTCTCGAATATAAAAATATAGTAAGTATTTAATAAATTTATATTACAGTATATTAAATATACATAAATTTGATGTAATAATAGTAAGTTAGAAAAATGGCCAATTTTATGATTGTAATAAATGTTGAATAACAAAACGTGTACTGAATCATTGAATGGATGTTATACTATGCATTTATTATTTTTTTGTTTTATTAAATACATTTCAGGTTGTGTCTATGATAATATTATATTGCCTTATTTATTTAAATATATTCTTCAAATATTAAAAATATAACTACTTTTCTGTGAAAAACGTTTACTTACATAATTATTAAGTGTTTGAATATTTATAAATTTCTCATACCATTTATATTTGGTGCATGCAAATTATTGCATTTTTTTACTTTTTTTTACAATTAAAAGTGTTTTTAAATAATACTAATCAACATAAAAAAGAATATTGCAAGTATTGGATTACTTTTAAAAAATTTTTTTTTTTTAATTGTTGCTAATGCTTTATTAATATATATATGAGTAAAAATCTATAGTTTTTACTTTTTCATTGATTTAATTATTTGACTATTAACATTTTATAGTTATAATATTATATTATATGTAATTGTAAAAAATATAATTAGTTTAAATAAAAACAAATAATTTTAATAAATACAAAATTAGGCTTAAAATTTTTCATTCAAATCCTTCAAAATGGTCCTGATGTCCTTATAAACACCTTTTTGACTCATTTATCGAATTATTGTTATTTTTTATATTTACTTTAAATGTTTAAACATTTTCTTCTTTAGTATTTGATTGTTACTAAATTTGCAATTCATAACAAATAAGTTATTTTATTTAATGATATACTTTTACTCTGTATACCGATATTAATAATAAAACAAAAGGTTTGTTATTGTACTTAGACATTATAACCCCATTTTACACAAATAATACTAATCAATAATCATATCTTAATCTCTATCCTGACATTACTTTATACTATAAAACTCTGTAAATATATAAAAAAAACAATAAAAGCTTAAAATTAAAGCAATTTTGTTAAATGTCATTGTAAGAATATATATTTTTAATGCTTCAAAAATAAAACCGTTATTCAAGTTTCTCGTCCATCATTTTTGTCGATTTGCTCTTTGAATTCTCGCTTAATACAGTATATTCTTTCTGCTATCTAATATCTAACAGCATACTCACCTATCAGTCTTCTCGTTATCTTTCTACACTACTTATAAGTATAAATCTCAGCTTTCATTCAAATCTATCGCCTCCACGCAACTGTTGCCAACGTTCGCGGATGCAACGACTACGCAAAAACTGCTCGCTTGGCGGCCTCTCGCGCGCACGTGTGTCGTGCCTGATACAGTATAGATACTACGTTTGCGCTAGTGTGGCGTGTGCTGCTACGACGACGACGTTCTGCGCGCAGCCAATATAACCCGTCCGTCGTCCACGTAACAGCCGAGAACCGATCGCAGAGGCGTGAGACAGCTCTCTTCTTCGTAGCGGAGGGCTTTTTTTCCCAGGAACAGGCGGCAGAAGGAAGCAATATTTCACGAAACATGCTCACGGTATGACGGGCGACGGAAGTATCGCGTGATCCGTCGTTTTCCCCTCTCTCTCACTCACTCTTCTTGCTGATTGTGCCTTTTTTTCGCGAGAGGAGAATTCGAACGCAACATTCGATAGATTTGAAAAATCGATTTTTTTCTGCTTGCAGACGATCGTCCGGGGTGTTGCGGCGAGGCGCGCGTTCTCCACGTCGCAATGGGCCAGCGCACAGCAGGTGATTATATATAAGCATATGTAGCCGTCCTCGTCGACGTCGTCTTCTGAGGATTGCATTCTTTCCGCAGAGGAAATGCTCGTCTGCTCGGGTGGAGAATCTCGGCAAACATAACCTCAAAGGCTTCACTTAACGAGTCATTAATTTCTGCTATTTTGGCGATGATTTTGTCGCAATTCTCGCGTACTGCTGTGAAAACGAAAGCGAGAGAGGCGTCGAATAATTGAGAAGAATCATGCGTCGTTTACTTTTACGCTGGTGATGCTTTTTATTGAAGGACAGGGAAGGTCACTTATTTTTTGGACTATTAGAGCCATTTTTTGAGAGAAAAGTTTGTTTATGAGTTTGAATTTTGGTATTAATGTTAAGGGCAAGGTTAAAATGGGATGGAGATATATGTGCAGACCTAGCTAGAGGTTGTGTTTTGGTTCGAGGCCCCTGCTCTAATTAGGTTTGATGAAAGCTAATTGGTCATTGTGCTTGCGACAAGATTAGGAAAAAGACAGTTTAAATTGTTTGCATTTGACAGATTATGTTTTTGAGATTTTTATTGCTTCAGATTTTTCATAAAAAGTTATTTTTAAAAGCAAAAATAAAAGAAATTCCTTAATGTATGTATATTCACAAGTGACTTCCTTCATTCATTCATTTTAAAACAAGATTTGGATCTTTTCCAAATGTCAAATATTGTATTAAAAGTTATGTTGCTATAAATCTGCCATCATAAAAATATAAACAATACAGCATACATTTTACAGATTTGAAAAATTTGTAATTTGAAAGTGTCAAAAATAAAAATGGGTACTATGATCCAAACAAAAATGATATAAATTTTCTATAATTCAACTGCAGATGACGGTGCGAGATGCCTTAAATTCGGCTATGGATGAAGAAATGGAGAGGGATGATAGAGTCTATATCATGGGAGAAGAAGTAGCCCAGTACGATGGTGCATACAAAGTTTCTAGGGGACTTTACAAGAAATATGGAGAAAGAAGAGTCATTGATACACCTATCACAGAATCTGGATTCTGTGGTATTGCAGTTGGTTCTGCTATGGTAAAGTTGAAAAAATTTTGATTTAAAAAAATTCTCATTTATTCTATACTTATTATAGAGTTTTATTTTGCTTTATAGGCTGGACTCCGACCAATCTGTGAATTCATGACCTTTAACTTTGCCATGCAAGCTATCGATCAGATAATTAACTCTGCTGCCAAAACCTTTTACATGTCTGCTGGAAGAGTAAATGTACCAATAGTATTCCGTGGCCCTAATGGAGCAGCTTCTGGTGTAGGTGCTCAGCATTCACAGTGTTTCGGTGCCTGGTATGCCCACTGTCCAGGTCTTAAGGTAAATCATCATTCTTTATTTTTTTCCCCATTTAATTTTATACTTTATTTTTTTTAACTATGTGCCAAACATTTTCATTTCGCAAGGTCATCTCGCCGTACAACAGCGAGGACTGCAAAGGCCTGCTAAAGGCAGCTATCCGTGATCCCGATCCTGTGGTGTTCCTTGAGAACGAGCTTCTGTATGGTGTTCAGTACCCGATGTCGGACCAGGCCTTATCAAAGGACTTTGTACTTCCGATAGGCAAGGCAAAGATCGAGCGAGTAGGCAAGCATGTCACCATCGTCGCTCACTCTAAGGCCGTGGAGGTCTCCCTTGAGGCGGCAAACGAGCTCGCCGGCAAAGGTATTGAGGCTGAGGTCATCAACCTTCGCTCACTCAGGCCCTTAGACACCGATACCATCGCACAGTCTGTCGCAAAAACGAATCACCTCATCAGCGTGGAAGGAGGCTGGCCCAGCTGCGGCATTGGTGCTGAAATCAGCGCGAGAATCATGGAGAGTAAGTTGAAGGACTGCCTCGTAAAACAATATTTATGACCTAGTGGAAGTTATTTATAGTTTCTGATTATTATGTACAGTTGTTTCACATTTTTACAGTTATTTACAATTAGCTGTGATTATTTATAGTTGCATTGAATACAATATGGTAGTATTTTTCTAAAGTTATTTTCTGAAAATAACTATGAGTTGGGGAAGCAAAAGTTTTGCTAATTGTCTGAACAAAATAAAAAAAATCAACTGTAAATAGTTCTTAAGTTCGATTATTAATCAGTAGAATAAGACGTATTTTGTCAGTATAATTGACATTTTTTTCAACTATTTGTTGATGGTATTGAGTTTTTGTTCGAAATTTTATGGAAATTTTCTAGTTTTTCCGCAATGTTTTTCTCACGCTTTGCACTTAAAAGTAGGCGAAAAGTAGCTTATGACAAAGTAATATTTAAATTCCTCTAAGCAGCTGAATAGACTTAAGTTACGTAACGTTAAACGAAGTAGAAGTTTAACAAAGATTATGGAGAAGGCAACGTCTGATTGCGTGTTATTATTAGCATTTCTCGCTTATCACGTAGTTTACTAATAAAAATGTGTCATTACACTGCTATTAAAAGTTAATTCAAGTTCATTTGATTGATTACACTTCAACATGTAATATTTTGACTGGAACATCTGTTGAATTCTACTCAATTCTATTTTTAAATAAAATATTATTCTTTTAATACTATCAAAACATAGATCAAAGTACATTCAAATACGTTGGGTACTTATGACTTTCCTATTCTTTCTAGGCGAAGCTTTCTACCACCTGGACGCCCCGGCGATCCGTGTGACCGGTGTGGACGGACCAATGCCGTACACCAAGAGCCTCGAGATCGTGGCGCTGCCGCAGGCCTCGGACGTCGTCTTCGTGGCAAATAAAATCCTTGGAGTCGCCCAGTAGTCGCGCAGCAGCAGCAGCAACGAGTGAACGCAAACTTAGGAACAACGATCGTTCAAACTTTTACCCTCCGATGAGAAAAAAGAAACAATACCCACAGCCCTAAACCTCCTCTCCCCGTCGTTCCTGACTTCCTTGTCCCCTTAGGCCCGTTTTTCTTCTCTCCTCGGCCCCGTGTTTGTTTCCCTTGCGGCGCGGTGTGGAGTCGCGCTTGTACAAACGTTCGTCGTCGATGAATAATATAGAGAGAATGAGCAGAGAGAAAGAGAGAGAAAGAAGAAAAAACGTTTAGTAAAATGGTATAAAACCTTAGGTGAATTAATAAATTTAACTTACGAAGAGAACGCAGGAATATTAACAAAAAAAAGAAAAAAAAAACGAATCACGAAGAAAGATTATACACCCATGCAAACACGCTACTCAAACGTGGATTCTACGAGCACTCTTCAGTCGGATGATTATTATTATGTATATTGGCAACGATGTTGAGAAAGCAAAAACTTATGGTTTCTTCGAGCTTAGCGACAGGATGAAGCGTCCTAATAGTAATAAAGAAAAAATAACGTAATTGGGTATTATTATCAATTGATGATCTGCCGTCGACCGTTGACCGAGTCTCGAGCGAATCAATTTATAGCAATAATAGAACGAGATATTACCGCCTATTTTAACAACCTTTCTATGCGTTTTTTAATTTATTCAAGATTCAAGATCCGTTGCAATTGTTTACTCTTGTACTCACTGTTGTGACTTTTCGAACAAATTCGAATTTGTTAAAATTGTTATTTTGGACACTTTTTACGAAAACTGTATTAGATTTGTTGACAATTGTTCTTTATTTTTGATAGAATTGTAAAGTAATTGCAGTTTTGAGTGAATAAATTAAAAAAAAAAGTTGAGATCTAACGTTGAAGTAAATTTCTGTAATGGGATTTACTTCAGAGTACCTATGTACATGTATGTTGATTCGTGGAAGACGAGGCGACGTGGAAATGCCGATTAGCAGCCATGTAAATTAAGTAAAAAGAAATCGGCATAATATGAGCTCACAGCGCAACTTGTGAGACGCATTTGTTTATTAATTATTTATTACAGAAAAAATAAATTGTAATATACACATTTTAAGAGTTTTTCTTTCCTCGTTATCCTATAAACTCTATACTTTCCATGCCTCCTTTCTCAAAATCCGTCTTGTCCGCGTCTAATTGTCATGTATGGTACATCCGGAGCAAACAGCTTGTAATCACCTTCATGTAACGCTCGAATACATCTCTTAATTCAGCCTCTCTGTAAAACCAAATTTGGTTAAAAATAATCTTAGCTATATTTAACTTACAATTAGAGTAAAGTTTCGCTTTACCTATACCTTAAAACATCCATATCAAGGGCACACTGCGTAAATGCACCAAGAAAATTGCGAAGGTCTGCATGAGACCAATTTGCCTGTCTCCAGGGTTCAATACATCTCTCCACCAATTCAAGAAAAAAAAATCTTAGTTCTCGGCTGCGATGTAAATTGCATCCTATACCAATTATAGCTCTTGAATAGGTTCGAAAATTTAGATCTAAATCTTTGTATATGACTTCCAAGACCAGTGGTTTTAATTTTATACAAACTAAACTGAAATTTAAATAGAAGTGTTATAAAAAAAATGTCAGTACGCCCACAAAATTCAATTCAAATTTAAATTTACTGACTGTTTATGATGTCTCTCATTTTCCAATAGTATTCTACTTTCAGGTAACTCAAGAAGAAATTCTCTATCAAGATCTGTATCAAAATACTCGGATCCTGTATATCTGTAAGTCCAAAAAGTCATCATACTATTTGCACAATGATATAAATCTGGAAAAGTTAAAAATTGCAGTTTCCTTTTACTCATTTCAAAACGAAGACATAATATAAATACTATGGCAGCATATCTCCTAAAAACATTGACCATAAAAACCATTAATTTATAATTACTGAATAAAAATCAAATGAATAATACTTGAAAACATCTGAACATACTTAGCTAACTCCTCTGGAAGTAAAAAATGCTGTTTGATGTTGGTAACTAAAGAGCCTGGCAGATCTTCCACAGTTTTAAATACTCTTTTAACATTATCGTATTGTCTACGACAACTTTTTAAACTAACTCCAGTCTTTTCGGATATTTCTTCCATATCCTTTCTATTCTTTGAAGTAAGTTTCTTACCAACAAGTTCTCTAGCTACACTATCGTTACATTCATAATATCTGCAAAATTAATAGTCACAATAGATTACAAGCCAATAGAGAATATTTTTGGTTTTTTGTTTTTGCAAATAATATCATACATTTCAATTAACATTTGACTAGTTTGTGGTTCTATCTGAAAGGCCAGCTGTTCGCTTGCCAATTTCTTTGGAGTGTGCAGTAACTTCTCAAGAAGAGAATAAGTACGGTAATGGTCCAAAACATCTGAAGCAAGTAGCTCGACTGGTGCATTCGTCTGTTGACAAACTCCTCTTTGTTGTAGAATATTAACTGCTTCACTGGCTGTTGATACACAATTAATAATGTTACTCAGATCTAAATAATTTTATATCGCAAAACTAAAGCTGTTAATCACACAAATTATGTACATAGTAATCTTGCTACTTCAATTATATCTTTCTTTACTACATTATTACTATTTTCATTTACATGTTTACTAAAGTACTTTTACTAAACGGAAGACACCTTAATAAATTAAAATTAATTGTTCGATAGTGCTTACTACAAGAACATCCATTACACATCTTAGTCTTATTCTAATAAAATTTATATTAAAATTTGCTTGTATAAATAACGTGAAAATCAATAAAAAATAATTTTGGGATGGTCGATCAACGATCAACGAAGCATCTGTCAATCAATTCAGTCGGGCGTAAGCTCGCCTATCCTATACCTACAAGCGCTCCGCAAAGCTCACTCCTATATGAATGTTCGCCGATAAAGAATGAAGAAAATCACTTACACGAGTATCCATCTACCCAGAGTTGATAGATCTCAGGATCGACAAGTGTGTAGTTGCTGATAAACACATCGACTTCCGACAGCATTATATAGCACTGAACCGTGGGTGGGGAGGGGGGGCGCAGGTTATGTTTGTTTTTACATCACACCGTTACAGAGTAGTAGAAGTCGTGTGCGCAATAACCTCGTACCACCCCAAATGCATCATCTCAGTCTCTCTCTTCGCGGCTTATCCTTACAGTGCCGCTTTCATCGTTAAAAGCGGTTAATACTGGCGTGGAATTTGGGTAAACATCTCTCGCAGTCGATCGGTTAATTGTACGCCGATATAATTATAAATGCAAATTATTTTTAACTTGACACTGCTCCAAATTGAGAGAACTGCTCAAGCCTGTGTAGGTAGGTATATATAATATATACCTATATATGTGACTGGCGGAGCCCGCGGAGCAGACTACTTATATAGACGAGTGCTGCGTTGCGCAGACGCAGAATCTCTGAGGGCGCTGGTTATTTAAAAACGCGTATAATGAGGCACATGCTATTATACCTGTCTTGCATGGTCGCGTTAAATTTGTTTGCATAATTATTAAGTATAAGTACCAGTGACTCTGGCATATCTTTTATTTTAGCATTTCTAATATTGCCGTAGTTCGGAAAAATTAAGTAAGTATATATATGAGAAATTTATAAACGTTTTTTTAGCAAAAAATGAACGAGTAAAAATTGTTTTTCAAGAACGTAATCGTTGCCTATATCTACTGTTATGATAATTAATTTGTAATTATTGTAATTGAATTAAAATTGTTCCTGAAACATTATGCGATTTCAAAAAAATTTTTGTTCCAAAATAAATAGATATCCTCTTCTATATGTATATGTACATTTCTTTTTATAAAAAATCTCTATCTTTTTTTAAATATAGAGGCATACTTAATTGGGGAAAAGATATTCTACAGAAAATGGCATTAATAATATCACTATAAATTGCCTTTAAGTAGTAACATAACGAGCATAGTCAGACGCCTCCGATAAATACTCTATAATAGCTGCGATTAGATGCAAAAAACTACATTAGCATGTATGCACATAATAAACAAATTTATGCACATACATCATTGCTCCAGACCCACGGCTGTATGTTCGCCACCGCACACAACCCAATCATCGTAAAAATAAAAACTGTTTTGACAGCGAGAGATAAGCAAAACAGTCATCAATGAATATACAATATTTACCTCCGAAATCCGACAGTTATTATAGTCAAAAACAGTTATTGCGCTCACTTGCACTTTCCTTGAAATCATTTACACACGCTTGTATTTTATGTATACACACGAAGTTCATATAGGCATCGAGAGAGCCGCCGCGGTCGAGTAGTGAGAGATACGCGCGTTTAGCGCGCGGGGAAAGGTCAGCGCGATGTTACGTGGCCGCGGGCACGCATGCATGCGCCCCGTTCTCTGGCGGCGCGGCGGCGCTCTGCTTTTATCGCCGTACAGCGCTAATGCATTATTTACATTTTTCCACGACAATCTTATGCTTAATTAAAGTAATCGCCGCTGGACTTTGAGACCGGGGCCGGGAGTATATGTCTGTGTGTGTGTGTGTTTCTGTGCGAGTCGATCGAGGAGAGAGAGGAATTCCAAGGAATGACTTTTCGAAAATTCGCGGTTCTCGGGGTTACCCAGTTTCTCGGAGAGTCGCGGCAGATAGTGATTTTATGTATCTTTCCTATAGTGGAAAGAATTGAAAAATGTACGAAACAATCGATATAGTATAGTACAGGTTTTATTTATATTTTTGTTAATATTTGAAAGGGAAATCTCAAAATATGAGACTGACATATATTGGCATCTGTCAATTTGTACTTTTTCATTTACTTGTTTAGAATTTCAATACTACTTTTGCATTCAATAAATGATATTTATTACATATGGTACTTACCACAGGTGACGTTCTGATGTATCGAATAATATATTGGAGCTTTGAAACTTTTATTGAATTTATATTGATATATAGTATATATTTCTTATAATTGAAAGCTTGCATGGTTGGTAAAATCTCTATCACATGATAAAACTACCTTAATACATATAGACCTGTAACAATAGAAAATAATTTAGCATTCAGATACTTAAAAAAAAATTCTATACGTATATTACCAGTTATTGAAAGATATAAACAGCAGGGGGAAGGTTTTAACAAGGAAGCAAAATCAACAAACAACAGTGAATCTTTTAATTTTCAAACTGCCTTTAATTAATTCATCAGCAATCCAGTGCGATAGGCGCTTACAAAATATACACCACGACACTCGCATATACTCTTATACATCTTCCAATCGGCGCCTTACATCCCCATTTATCCGCTGCGCATTTGCACTCTACGACATTTATAAGTATATATACGCCTTTCGAGCGCACGCGCGCACATTTATCGTTATTCATTGCGCCCATTATTGTCGTTGCGCGCTCTGCACATCAATTTGTTCCGCCGATCGCAATATCGCTCGCTTAATTGAGGTTGCAAGTTCAGAGGCGGTCGCGCTAATTGCGGCTTCCTTTATATTGTCGCGACGAAAGGAAAATTGCTTTTATATTCGACGATCATCGACGATTGTATAAAAACATTTTTTTAACTTCTTAATTGTAATGTTAAGTCACTATGACGTACTCGAAATTTGTTCGCGTTGCACGACAACTTCTCCCGCTGGCAATTGTCTCGTGGATGATGTCTATTAAAAAGTTCATTGGTGATCATTATAGAGATATATCGTTGAAGATCGGATAAGAAATCAATGTTTCTACGTATAAGCTTTTAGTTTACTGCGAGTTATACTCTATTTATATATATTTATTATCAAATTGTTAAACAATTGTCCAAAGAAAATCATCGTGCAACGAAGAAACAAATGAAAGCTACACTTAGCTATACTTACTCTCGTCATTTATTTACATAGTTTACGCGTAGATGTGTACACAATGACGATACTTTCCCCATTTAAAATTCGAAAAAAGTCGAACTACACAATGAGTATATAAGTATCCACACGGCTCGTGCATTCCTCTTGAGCGAAAGAAAGGAGAGAGAGAGAGAGAGAGAACAAGTCATTCGCGCAGTATGCAATTCCCTCTCTCTCCCTCTCTCCCTCGATAACGAGGTCTAAGTTTAAACGGCTTAATTAACGCAAATTTCAAGATGATTTACTCGATTGCAAGTGCGCCGTATTATATTCGAATTTTTACACGAACGTTTGCACATGTTGGATCTAATTGGAATTAAATTAACGACTCTCGTTAGCATCGACGAGCGACGATGAGTAAGTAGTTCAAAAATTGGTTTCTCCCCTTCAATGTTTACGCATGTGCAAACGTTTGGCATATCGAAGCGCTTAATCATTATTATATAGCAGAAAGAGAAGTATTGTTGATTAAGTTGATAAAAAGTTGATTATAAATAATTATGTTGTCATACTTATGATACTATTGTCATTATATATTAACTTATACTAGCAAGTTAGGAAAATGGAGTAATTGTAAAAAGTTGTAAAAAATTATTTAAAATTATACGTCGTCTTGAAAAATAATAAATAATAAAATTATGTTATCGAAAACGTGATTGCATAACTGCTACCCGAGTCACTCTCTCATTTAAATATTGCTTTGTGAATTTTCTAAACGGACAATTTATTAAATTCACGTTTCAAGGAATTAAAAAAAATACTGCTACGGTTGGGACGTAGGAAATTCATCAATGATTCTCTTCATTAAGAAATAATAGTAAAAAAATAGCATGAAAATAAAAATATTTTATTGCAATCCATGATACATTGAATAAACGAATAAAGTGTTTCAATAATTGTTTTTTGTTCGGAAATAAAAGTCAATTTAAATAAAGTAAAGAAAATCATTGAAAATTTCTTCAATCTTTCATGCGAGCACGTGAATTTACTTTAGAGTATTCCTGTCCCGTTATATTTGTACATTTACCAAGAATCTTGTATTCCGTCAAGGATTCATAAATGCGGCAAAAACGCTACAAGACGTCGACTGTAGGGGCGAAGACACTTGGCTATAAAAAGCGTTACCAACTGAGAGTAAAATTTAAAATTAAGCATCAATTCTTTTCTCTAGTTCCTTATTTAAAATGTTGTATATTTGATCGCAAATTCTGTTAGTAAAGTATTCAAGAATGCAAAGCATTACATTGATCAGAGAAAGAAATACTACACTGAGCATTCCATTAACATACTATTAACAACGACGAAAAATAAATTTGAATATCCCCAAATAAGTGAGAGTTTCATTCAACTCCACAGGTATATACTTACATCCACTGCGTCAACCTCCCAACCCCACCAACCAGCACCCAAATTAAAAAAAAATGCATCTCAGTTGGCAACGTCAAATCCCACCAGTGTTCCCACCTATACGGCCCATGCGGCGCCGCAGTAATAACCTATTGTACGATCACAATAACTGGTTCAGTGTCACATGCAACCACATGCCTCGACGACCATGTTGGGCAGGGTTTTCTGCGTTATCGTGTTGTTCGAGTCCATGTAGAGGAGCTGGATAGGCGAGAGCTGCGTCGGCGAGCAGCAGGGCACGATGTCGTGGCGGCGGTGGTGCGTCTTGCTCCTGGCCAACAACCTCTGCGAATACAAAGACACGTGATATTTTGCGTATGGTGTAATTACGGGTGGGTATTCTGATTTTCATGAAGTTTGTGACGCAGGAGCACAGAGAAAAGAACATTTTTACATTAAAAGTATGCTTTTCTAATTATAAAATTATAATGTTATTTGTACCAAAATTGCATTTCTTAATAATTAACGATATTTCTTTATTGTAAACAATATTTCTTTATAATTAAGTAATATCCCTTAATAGTTTAGAAATTCAAATCTTCTACGATTTCAAAGAAATGCTTTCTTAACTATTAAGAAATATAATTTAACTGTAAACGAATATTCGTTTGTCCGTATCCAAACGTCCGTTTCCTTGTAGTAAATGACGTTCCTTTAATATGAATTATTATGAAAATGCATTTTGTTTCAGAATTGTGTACATTAAATAATATTTATTATTTTTTTTTTGTATTTTTTAATTTTTATAGAGTTTGTAATGATCGTTGCTAAAACGTTAATTACATGAAACTTTTTGTTTAATTTATTAACGATTTTTATATTAAATCATCCGATTTTTTGTCAACTTGGAGATAGCTTATCTTAATTATGTAAACTAAGTGTGAATAAAAAACGCGCGGTATACCGCAAACTTGTTTCGTAATCGACGACATCATGCAAGGAAGCGCCAACTGTTATATGGCGTCGCTTCAGATTTTGCGTTTTAGTTGTACGTTTTTTTTTTTTAATAATCGCTCTGATAAGAGACAGAGTCGCAGACATTTATTGTTTATCATATTAAATAGAAATTTCATGATTAGGTATAAAAGCTTTTTATCTGCACGATATGTTTAGGATCACCTCTAACCTTTCATAGATTTTAATACTAAAATGGCTATCCAGAATTTCTTATTACTTAAGAGCGTTAAATAATACAAAGTTTTAAGTCACAATTTAAAATAGATGATGATAAGTAAGTATTGAAGAATAAATATGTTTCATATTTTTTTTAAGTACGAGAAGGAAATAGTAAATGCTTCTAGTTGTCATTGAATTTTCAGGAATTAATAAGCTACAATTATATCTTTTTGCATTAAAATGCGTAAAACTCAAGTTTACGCATTGTTCGAAGTCGGTAAAAATAATATATTACGTAACTAGTACGTAAATTTAAACGAGTATAACTTATTTATAAATGAAATACAATATTATCGACAGTGTGCGCAAAATTCGTTTTTACGCACCGATAATAGGAATGTGACAAACTTCCGTCACAATATTATGAAAACGTCAATTATCATCCTATCATTTCATATCAGAAAAGGTTTACTTCGATTTACAATCATTTCTTACTTCCCTACTGAAGAATCTCACGTGAGATCTTACGCCAAAATTGCATGTGAAATTTTGGTCCGCAAGCTGCTAAAATCCCTCTAATGGTAAAAAATCAGTTTCTGGGAATTAGGAGTCGCCTACTAGGTTACGTCAACCTCCAGACAAGTTCAAAAATCTAGATTTTGAAGCGTTTTAGCCATTTTTTACATTTTTAGAAATTTTACACATGAAATCTCACGTGAGATCTCAAGTGGGATCTCATGTTTGAAAATTTTCACGTGAAATCTCACGTAAAATCACGTAAAATTTCCGAAAATGTAAAAAATGGCTAAAACGGTTCAAAATATAAATTTTTGAACTTATCTGGGGGGTGGCGTAACCTAGCAGGCGACTCCTAATACCCAGAAACGGATTTTTTATTATTAGAAGGATTTCGGCAGCTCGCGGACCAGAATTTCACATGAGATTTTGGCGTGAGATTTTTCAGTAAGGTTATTAATTACAAATAATATAGACGGTAAGGATAATAAAAAAGGTATGTATGCGTATAGTTAGATTTTACGCACAGTGCATAAAAGACTGTAATTTCCAAAAATTAATTTTTTTTTTTTAATTATACATCCTTTTGAGATTATCCGACTATCCTTATACTATTTCATTAATAACTATTTTAGTCTTTTTTCAGGTTACCGCGTAAAACTCAATTTCGCGCACGTCTCGCACAACGCATCAGATTTCATCCGCGATTTTTTTTTCGTTCGTCAAGACAATCGTTGCCAATGAAATTGTCTGTCCCAGCAAAACAATAGTCTCCGCAATCGGGTTCCCATCCCGTCATCGTCATATCCAAAACTCTTAGAGCACCCCCTCATCTTCACGGAGACGGCGGGAATCTTCTGCGTGCGACGCCTCCGCGCGCATTACGGAACCGATGTGTCGTCGTCCTCCTCCTCCTCAGCGCGTACCGTACACGCTGGGGCGCCTCTCTCATCTCATTAATCATACGAAAACATGACGCGCCGTCATACGTCAGCCCGAATATTAAGCTGCGAGCAGCGGCGGCTATACCGTTATATACGTAATGCGCGAGCGCGAAGTGTGTTTCGCGATATATCCCGCGCGCTCACGTCCCGCACGCGCGGAGTAGCTCTCTTACAGCTCTATCCCCCGGGGGCTGCATTTTTATTACCGTACGTGAGAGTGCGCCCCTCGGAGGCTAACGTATACACGAGATTTTCAGGACTGGAATATTGACGCGCCCGGGTGTATGGGTATATGCGTCTTTCTCTGTGTGTTTTTGACGTTCTCTCCTTTTTGCGAAATGGCTATAGCAGAGTAGGGAGACCCCCCGGTTTACAGCGCAGTATATGGCTAGATACGGTGCGAGGGATGAATTTAGAAGGTGGTTTTGGAGGATCTTATACTTTGCTGTCGTTGGTATTTTCCGTGTGTTATTTTATTTTAAGGGTGAGGACTTAAATTATGAATGAACGTTAACTCGTTATATTTTATATAGTCACCGTCGATTTTAAGCTGAGCTAACTCCACAGTGCATTGATATCGATATGAAAGATCTTAATAGAGAATCCTAAGCAAAAAGAAGACCCAATCCGAAGCATTTTCATGTAAAAGTCGAAGACTTGATTGAACGGACATTTTTTATGATTTTACATGTACATAAAGTATGAGATACTTACCCTGATGACGTCGTTGTGATGCGTGCCGCTCATCGTCAGCGACACAGCCGTCGAGCATGAACCCCTGCAGAAATACGCGTGGTAGCCGCTCGGGTGTAGGATCCAGTCACTCCAGCCAATCTCCGCGAAACTAATGTACAGCTCGTCACGACAGCACTCCTTCATGTCGGGCTGGCAGTTGGCGTTCCTGCGTGGCCTGTACCTCTGGGGCAGTGGTAACGTCTGGATCACCAGAAAGGGCTTCAACCGCGCCTCCATCGACACTGGCGCGGTGTTCCGCTCAATGGTACATGTGCTGCAGGCTATCTGTAGCGAGTGGTTCAGTCGCTGCTTTTCCACCCACTTGCGCACCGAGAAACCCACGTCCGTCTTTACCCAGCCCTCTGCGAACGATAAAAATTGACCTTTGGTTGGTGATTCGACATGTATCGTTATGGTTAATTAAGGGATTTGATTGATGATGACAAAGCCTATGCCTTTCTGTTCCTTTCTTTGTTGAGACTTGGATTTTTACTATGTCTCGTGAATAGCCTCGTGAATATGTCGTAGAAATGTGATTGACAATTCACGTGTCAGAGACCTGCGATAAAGATATACTCACATGGCACTCGAACGATTCAGTTTCCGTGTTCTCGGATCTATCAATAACAAACAACTACGTCTATTTCCAAGACTCTATTTTCAAAATAGACGCGCAGATGAAGTATTACGGTGACAGATTAACGAAAAACGTGACAGATAAAAACTTAATCGCAACCGCTCAACCTCAGTACGGACTTGCGTAAGTCATTTGCTTTAAAATTCTTGGTGGTAATACCACATGAAAGTATCACGTGATCCTATAATCTAATTCATGTGATGTAAGTCGATGAGCAAAAAAACCCGCTGCAACATATAAGCTACGATATGTAATCTCGGCTTTATCAGAAACACCAAGTAGGTTCATAAGTTTAAGGTAAATATTTCTACGAAATACTAACATAAAGCCATGCTGAAATTCACTCGATTACAGCCGCTCGAACTGTCCAATTAGCAATCGAGGAAAAACGAAAGGGAGAGTAGCGAGATCGAAACCAGGTCGTCGTGGCTGTAACGGAGGGTTCGTTATCGGTCGAACTCTGATCCACGGGATGATTCACTAATCGGTCGCACAGGCGCGCGTGGCTACGCACCTATCACGCCTCTCCTTCTCTCGCTTAGTTCTATAAACAAGCGCTGGAAAAGCCGGGTTCGTCGCGGTTGTGTACAAAAGAGGGAAAAAATATGTTTGCCTGTACAATGTAACCGCTATCAGTAATGCCGAGATGATATAGCTATGACATATTGCTTGCGATAGCCTTTTTTGGCTATTTGCGAAGAGTAGCCCCGGTAGTTTGATTATCTAAGGCAATAGGGCATGCAAGTGAAAAAAAGCTGCGCAAAGATGTTTCAGTGGGATCCGGTAGAGATAGAAGACAGAAAGTAAGTTTTGAGAATAATGATTAGAACAATTTGTGATGGGTCATGATTTGCAAATTACTGTAGCTATAGATAATACCCAGACTATGTCTCTGCTACATTCGGAAAATTAGCTTACAAGTTTAGCTGTTACGTCAGCCCGGTTGAGATAACAAAGAAATCTCACTCAAACGGAACAATAGTACAACCAACCCATACATATCTAACATCGCGAATGGAAATTCTAATGGCGCGTCAATCAATTCCCCCGATATCGCTATCTCAGCTCATTACGCTACATCAACAAACATTGAAGCACACGCTGGGAACCAACCTCCGATCGTCGTTTCGAAGATGGCCATGATCGTGTTCTTCTCAAAACTGCCTCGCTGGTCCCAGTGGTCCAGTTCCGATAGCACGAACGTCTGGTTGAAGCTGTCGTTCTTATCCTCCTCCTTGTAGAACCAGAGTTCCGCTGCGGTTACCGCTACGAACTGCATCTCGTTCGGCAGAAAGAACGTGAAGCAAACTGCTGGATTGAAGCCGGTTATGTGGTTTGAGCTCTGACGGCATTTCTTTGAATAGGGGATACCTGAAACGAGAGAAATGTGAGATTTGAGTTGAAGGTTATACAATAATGGCCGAGGTATGATTAGGATTAGTAATGATGGTTTTGTTATACTTTGTTATTGTAAATGTCATGAAGCTTTCACATGAAATTTCTAAATGCTGTATTATGCTTGATGAGACGTCAACTGTTCATTTATTCAAGTTCAATTTTAATGAACAAACCCGATGATGACTTGAATGACTTGAATCTATGTGTTTGGTGCGCTATAGCACTTAAAGCTAATGAAAGTATTCACTAGCTGTATATTATTGATAATTCTTTCACGCTTTATATTTAAAGTACTTTTAAAGATTACTATCTGAAATATATAAATATGCGCGGAGCGAAATTGTTTATAGCGCACGATAATGAGAAAAAAGTACGATAAAACTATTTTATATTAATGTACGATAGAAGGATAAGTAGCTTATGGAAAATAACACATTTTATAATTGATGGATTACGCAGGCCGGTTATCAATTCTATACAGACAACTATACCCAATGCCACGTTACATAACTGATACGGGTTCGATTCAAAATCTAAAATACACGTAAAAAAGGATGGAGAACATTAGCTTTCTCGGTGAGTGCTGAAGATCTGCACGAGTGTCGATACGACGATAGTAGTGTTATTATGTTCGACGAGTATTGAGAAATTCAGTGGAGCACGTGGCTGTTTATAAACATTACGACCAACTCGTTTTTTTATTGAGCAACACGTAATTTGCACACGATTTCGCGTTCTCGATCTATACTCGTGCGTCGACTTATTTACGAAAACTGCGCGTGAAGCAATATATGTTATTACGTGACACTTTTAACTGAGGTCAAACACCTCTTACAGTGAATTCACGAATGATGTAAAATATCTAAGCTGGGTTAGTAACCACATATGACGCTTGTCGGTAAAATTTTCTTTTCTGATGAAATTTCATAAAATTTGGACTACGTGCTCTCTGAACACGGATGTTTATTCAACTGATACGTTGTTTATAAGGCAAGACGGAACTGGGAACGACACTTCAACGATAAATTTGGAACAAAAACTGGATAACGAAAGAAACTTATCCGACTTGAAATAACCTCTAACTTCACCGTCGATTCCCTCCATTTCCAAAAATAAATAAAAATCGACTCTCCTTTGTACATCGCGCGACCTCTATGGCGAAGGCACTTGTAAGCTCAGTCCCGAAATTTGATCCAGCAAACTATATCCATTCGCCCGTCGAAGAGACACGCAGAAGATCTCGCGGTCCGTCCTTGGAGGGGTCGAAACTTTGCGAGAAACTCGACCCTGAGCAACGGGATACCGTTACCGCCTCCCCTACATATATAAGACGCGAGAGGAGAGCAACTTGCCACGACTCCCGATCCCTCTTTAATGAGCGTCCCGCGCACGAGCTCACTGCTCTCGATGCACAGTGTTTGGACTTTGCCGCTGACTTGGGAAAAGTTTTTGGGGTATGGGTACGGTTTTCATGAGTTTTTGGGAACTGTGGGAGATGTGGTTGCTCTTGAAATTTACTCCTGGAAAACAATTATTGATAAACCTTTGATTTATAAGTTATTAATAAGGATGCATCTGCTATTACGTATATTTGTTTCTTAACAAACCCAAGAAGATCATATATCTTGAGTAAATATATATATGGATTTGGAAGAAATTTGTAATATTATCAAATAGTTAAAAGGACACGAAATCAAGAATGCAGATTATATAAATGTTATATTCAGTAGTTTATTTGGAACCTTATAAATAATAAATTTCGCTATTCAAAAATTTTTACAGTAACTGCGGGTACAGTTGTTCATTTTCAATGCACCTTCTATACAGCATATTTTAAATAAAAGCAGAGTAAACTGACATGCTACCGGTTTTAAAACTAAATGTGAATTCCCACATTTTAATAAAAAAAAGGTATTTCCTTACAATGCACGTTACAGTAATTCAAACACTCATTATAATTTTCACTTCTTTTATTCTTTTAATTTAAAATCGACTCTATCCTGACCTTATGCATAATCGACTACGGTAGGCGTCCATTAACGTCAACGAAATTCCTCGTTACGTAGCCGCGGTACTTTATTTTATTTCACGTGAAAACCCTCGCACTGGCGTAAAGGTGCGAGAGAAAAAAGAGGACCACGATCGTTTAGAGACTTCTCCACGGCTCCTTTAAGTCGCGGAACGAAGAGAAAAAGGTAGACGGGCGAGCTCGTTGCCGCATTAATAAAAACTCACGGTTTTAACGAGTGACGGGGGTGCACTGGCCCATAACACTAACGAGCAAATTTTTTTTCATTTAAATAACCAATACGACGTCCCATGTTCGTTAACGTTTTCTTTATGTTTAGACCGAATTACTGGCCAAGTCGATGTTCTTTCTGTTTACGTTTGGAGGAAGTGTAAGAAATTGACGTACATTGTCAAACAAACTGTAAAAAGTTTCTAAGACAATACGGCAAAATGTGAATGTGCACAATAATTATTTATATTTTCTAATTGCAAACGTTTTAAGGGTCATAGAAAATAAATAACAAATATTTACCGTTACTTGGGGTATTTCGAATTCATTTGCATTTATTTTTTCCATTATGAAGTGGGATAAATGCGAGAGTTACTATGACGTTAAGATAGACCCTTTGGGGGTTCTAATTGAATATATCCGTTTTCTGATTTTTTGTCATCAGTAAACGCATTTTCTTGTAGATGGAACATGCATTTTGATCAATTTGAATACATATTTTTTATCAAGATTGTGAATAAACTTCTAAATATTCAATATAAACTTTACATGATACACAATTATTGTGCCCCCTTTGTCAAAAGATAGGTCATTAATTTTCACGTCTACCCTTTAATATAATTGTATTGAATCAAAGTGAATAAAAAATCACTCTTGACCATAATATCCCCTTTTTCACATTCAAAATGCAATTAATGCTATCTCTTTGACCCCAACGTTCTTAATTTTTCCCCCGTAAAAAGGGCACACAGGTGCGTGTGAGAGCCCGGCGGGGACGCGCCACATCCGCATTTTCGCAGCGTGTACGTACACACAAATTAAAATCCAATTACAATTTCAAAGGCCGCGACGGCCTGGCTCGAAATTGGATGCCCACTTCGCTCTCGCTTATTATTTTTCCCTGCCACGCGCGTGCGTGTGCGCCTTCATTTTCGCGCATGCGCGTACATTTTTAATATGCCCAAAGTCACTGAGAGGCGACGCGCTTTTCCCTTCGACTACTCAGGCGCAACGTTCCCGGAAAGTCAGCAATTATGCGGGAAATTCGCTTTTACGGTGTGTGTGCGTGGGCCTCTTTTGCTGATAAAGCGTGAATGAATGCGTGATTATCGAAGTTTGTGCTTTCCGAGAACTGGCAAAGGTATCTGGGCGTATTGCAAATAGTTTATCGAGAATCATGGTAACGAAGTATAACTTTGTTAAAAGGCAAGTGTCTGTAAAAGGGAATATAATTTTTGCTTAAATTTTGTGTATTAAAATCTATGGGCTAAGTAAACAATTAATTAGCATAGAAATCTTAGGTTTTGTCTAATCTTTACATTTTCTATTTTATTATTGTTTCTAAACTTTCCATTTATTGTAAAAAACTCCGGAATGTCCAGTCTCAATGGAGTATATCGATGTAAAAAACATAATACTAGACTTTTTTGAAACTTGTTTACTGATAAATGTAAGTCTAAAAAAGTTTGGAATTTCCTCCGAACCAAACTATGCAATAAAAATTCTTGTGTAAGTATTGAACTATTAACATTTTGAAATTATCATATTTATGAAATAACATTCCCCCTTGGACTTTCCTATCTTTATAATTTTTAAATAATTCAGAATTTATTTTTAATTTACTGAATGTCTTGATTTGTTATCCGATTAAAAAAGAGCAAAAATACTGCTTAAGTGAAAAATTTTTTGCCACTTCAGTCAAAGCAAAAGATAACCCGAATGTATTGAGCTAAAAACGTGTCCGCCACTAAACGGATTACAAAACACTTTGCGATAACTTATTCAAGATCCTCCCCGCCTTTTTTTGTCTCACTGAAAATTGATTGATATGCGGCCAAAGGTTGTAATTGAATTCCGTCAAAAATTTAGATATGTTAAATTATTATATTGAAGGCAAACCGGTTGGAGATGCATTTTTTATTTTGTTTGGAGCGGGCGTTTAATTAAATTAAGAATTTTTATGGGATAGATTCTTATCAATGTATAAACAGCTACTGGTATAAAAGAAATTGATAAAATCAAGATTTCAACGTTTTTTTAAACAGTGCCAGTTTATAATTTTAGCTAATGGAACCAGTTTTTACGAAAATTATTAGATTTTGTCAACAAACGAATGTAAATCAATTTTTTAATTTAAATCTTTTATTTATATTTTTCTCTACCGTTAAGCTTATTTCTCTTTTAAATTTTTGTAGCTTTCAGATTCATCAGACCTGTTTTATATGATAAAATTTCACGTTCGAAATAAATTTGTTACGCAAGTTTTAAAATTCATAAGATATGAACAATATATCAGTAAAATAAAGGGAAAATATTTCTGTATATATAGTAAACGTGTTGATTATAATAATTGTTTATATTGCACATATTGATGAAATAAAGAATACAAAGTCATGTATCTCTTATACGAATGTTACTATTATCTTACGCATGTTTACGAATTGATTTCTTCATCAATTTGTTGCGTTAAAATATTTCCGGATACATCTAAATAAATATTTATAGATTGCAAAGTGTTATCTTTATTTGGAAAGAAATCGGGAAGGTAGTATGTAAGTGGACTTTGGCCGCAATTAAATTGCGGTAGAGGCCGAAGTTCGTAACTTCCAATGTCTACGAGGCTGACTTTTAGAGCATTGACCCACATGAAATAAGATAAGTGTATTACGATAATTTTTCGTTTTACTATTTCTAAATGAATGGTTGAAAAGTATCCACAATTCATTAATTAATAATTTTGCTATCACTGCAACTTTTTAGATTAGGTTGAGAATTTTCTTTCACTGAATTATAGATTCGCCGAGAAAAAGCTTTTTAATTTTATGTTTGCATTGATCAGCATACTTCCGTGTATTGTTAGCCCAGGTTAAAAAAGTCAGTGAATTCGCGATATTTAGAAAAAAAATCGAAATCTCGCTGGGTCAGAGTTTGTATCTGCTTTTTCCATATAAATGATAATCTTAAATGATATACTCGTTTAAGAAAGCGTTAAATGAGAATCAGGCGACCACTAATCTTTAGTTTATGTTTTCTTTCTACAATGGTTAAAAGGCGATTTCTAAGTATTCCATTTCCGTACTAGTTTTATTTTTTATTCATTATAATTTTTCTCTTCTTATCTAATACATCCATTCATTAGATAAGTGAATTTGGTATTTTATTGCATTATACCGTTTTTAGATAACGCAATATTCCGTGCATTCTACAAATAAAATTTTCATAGCGTTGCCTTATTAAGTTAATTATTATTTTTAATATAAAAACTGAAAAAAATTTGTATCAATGTATCTACTGTTAATTAAAATTGCGAAAACGAAGCTATTATAAATTGATTTGCAAGATTTAAAAAGTTTTCCTCTTCGAAAGGAGAACTACATTTATCTTATTTATGCGCGTGTACGATGAACCAATATTTCCAATAATGCAAACACGGATATTATTCCATTGATATGAATATTTCACGTTTTACATTTTACTAAAATTATTATTTTACCAGATTTATTCCGAAAGTTTACTTTACAAATTAATGATTTTATTCGTTATTTTTATCTTCGTATAAAATGTATGTAATAATGAACAAACATTGATCAAGGACGTTTTTAATTATAATTTTCAGTCATTTGCAAGCCTTGAATTCTATATTAAATTTTTTTAGAACTATATTTGAAATCGTAGATTAAATTTTCATTAGATTTCCATTTCTTGACAAATTGTAAAAATACTTTTCAAATCTTTTGATTAAGCTACATTAATAATGAGATAAATAATGAGCTTATTTAAACGAAATTTTGATGAATTTCAATCTGTCTTGATGAATATAATAAGTAAATAACGCAGGGAGTAACAGTTGAGAATTAAAATTTTTGCTAATTGAAGAATTCATATATAACAAATGTTAAGCAATCCTTTTCAATTAGCTTTGTTATTGAGATGTTTTTACCGATTTATTCATATAAGTTCTTTATCTTCACAGAATTAATTTATGGACTTTGTTTCACCTAGAAGGTAGTAAATATGTTTACATTTTCAATTTATATATAGATCAATAAATAATAATGATAATTGATTATTTATTATCTCGTTATTTATTATGCCTAAAAAATAGACCAGATTCGCATTTTGTAAATATTTATGTTTTAATTATTTACTCTACTAGCAAAATCTAAACCCGCTATGCGCGTACTATTTTGTTTTTGAGGTTATGAATATAATTTTTCATTATGATTTCATTTTTTTAAATAGTTTAAATGATAGGATAATCATATAATTTTGATTTAGAATAAAAATTCAATTAAAAAAATTCAAATGTAGCGGAAGTAGCGGATCTTCACGCCTATTCCGTGCAGACCAATCAAAATCAATCTTTAAATGTTTCACAACATTCGGCTATTATTCTTTTAAGAGTGGATTTATTTATGACTTCTATAGTAACTTTATAAATTTTGCTGCATAATCATCTATGCTTCATTCAATAATAACCTCAGCCGTGAATATTTAGATGTATAAAGATTTATATTTTATATTTATGATCAATCATCACCTCAGCATATGCCATTGCATCCTTTTGTAACAACAAATATACCAATGCAAAATCCGAATCTACACCACTGTACAATCCAATAACACCAAAAAACCAATCAACGTGCCCGTACCTTCATTGGGAAAGACGACGATTTGGTTGGTCTTGCCGTAGAAGCTCTCGGCGGGTATTTGCGGCTCGAGCGGCTCTCCAGGCTTCAAGTCCAGCACGTGTCCATTGATCAGCGGCTTGGGTAACGTCGACAGGGACAGCGAGATCTCAGGCGGTTTTTCCAACCTCAGCTTCCTCAGTATCTGCTGCTTCACGTACTCCACCCTCAGTTCGGTGAGTATTGGATCTGGCTCAACATCCTCGACCCGGTTCTGGGCGCATCCGCTGCACTCGTTCTCGCTGGAGGTGGAGGGTTTGGCGGCTGGGTCGACGGACGAGAAGAGGCTCATCCACATGGACTTGACCGGGTCGGTCATCGAGGTCCAGGAGCTACTAGCGTCGCTGACCGTCAGCAGGACGATCAGTGCTATCACAGCTCCGTAGGTCCTCATCCTTCTGGTTTTAGGTCTACCTGTGCGTTATCCTGAAGGCTCGACTGCTATGAGATTCCAGATGATCACTTGGGGAACCTCAGTTTCTTAGCACACTGTTCTCTGTCCACATATGGGAGGAAGCACTAGCGATACACAGTTCACGTGTTCATGAGGAAACGACTTCGTCGATCAACATCCCAACCTAGGCTGTTCGAAACCGTTGGAACTTGTTTGCACACAAACCCATACAGGTTAATTCGGATACTCTATGTCCTCTGGCTCCAGATCCTCGGTATCGAGATTCGCAGACAGCTGAATCATGATCTCTCCTGCGTTAGAGGGGTGTGGGGTTGGCTTGATTGGCTCTCGAGGGACACACGCTGTGCGCGTCCGCTGACTCTCGCTGATGAACTGACACCACGACGGCGGTCAACCGATGACTCTCGTGACGTCGAGCACCGCTGCTACAGCGATGAGGAAGCTCACTCTACGTGTGAGAGCAAGCAGGAGAGAGAGAAAGAGAGAGAGAGAGAGAGAGAGAGAGAGAGAGAGAGAGAGGGAAACAGAGGAACTACACACTGCGCCTCGCAGCGACCTTTGCACTCTCACACTCGCGCTCTCTGGCAGTTGACCAGCCGGAACGACGAGCGCGAGACGGAGATAGAAGCTAAGAGTGAGAGAGGGAAAGAGTGAGAGAGATAGAGAAGGGAGGTACGCGATTGGACAAGTTGTAGTCCGCGATAAATATACTAGTTTCTCTCTAATGCGTTTATAACAGGAGGGGAGTATGAAGCACGCGCCGCTAACATGCTTCCGAGGTTAAGCTGATAGAGCCAAGCTATCCCCCTTTTCACTTATTATTTACCTCGTGGTTTTCCTTCACTTCTTTTTCTTTTCTTTAAACGTGAATTAATGATTGTAGGTATCTTTATTGTTACTTACTAAATTCTATAATTATACACGTTGCTCGATGCATCGTACAACAATGTTAATGTTATCTGGGGTAAAGCAATACTGTCTCACTTTCTTAGTCTTGTATTGAAATTCTTAATGTATTTATATTATTTGGCATCGAAATAACCCAACCTGTAAACAATTTTTGAAATTCGTAAATTATTACTTTGCTGAGATGAATATTGTAAGAGAATAATGTCGACAATAAAAGTTTTAACCGCGAATAATTGTAATATATCTTTAAATTTTGTCATGTGTATCAATTCATCTAGTTGCAATCAATGAAAGATCAAACATTGCTGCGGCAAAAAAAGGCGAAACAAATTACCTATAACACATTGATTTCATTAACCGAATTGGGCGTTTATTGATTTGATATCGTTCGAAAATAACCGAGTGAGCGGTGCAATTGAGTGTCTGTCATTGCGAACACGACGCACCTTGACCCGATGGACTCGCTCGTAGCAAGTTTATGCATAATTTGAATGTTTCAATAATTGAACGTTTGACGTTAAACGTCAGAGCAATAAACAGTAATGGTATCAACAAACAGTAATAGTTTTCTCATTCCGAAGCTATTCTCAACAACAATTATATCGCATTTAAGTATTCATTGATAAAGAAAAAATTCTTTTTTTTTGCATACTTTATCGGCGCTAAAAGCGAATATTTTTACCACACAGTATGGGAGCAAAAAAGTTCTATTTCGCTGTAATCGGCAAATCGTGAGTACGTTGATCTGCCCCTCGGGCGAAGAGCGTAAACACAGGAGAATTCAAAAGACTTGGTTATAATTCGTCGCATTCGGGGCCACAGCCGACGCAACCGACTTCCCGTATCAATATAAGCGCGTGCACGAGCGCACGCACGCGTGCCGATCACGTGCGATCAATTTCGGCTGATGAAACGGACGGCGCTTTATTCCAGGTCTATCATGCCCTCGACACGCGGCGTCTCCCCGATTCATCGTCTTTCTCGCCGCCCCTCCCACTTTCGTACGCACGTTGTCCACGGTGTTCTATATTTAGCATAATTAGTGGGCTTGTTAGTCAAACGTTTAACACTTTGCGTTATCTCTCATTTTTTGTTTATAGAAATGTTGCTTATTCATGTTTCCGGAAAGACTTTATGGGATCGAGTAATTTCAATAATAAACATTATTTTCGTGAACATAAACTTTTCGAAATATAAGTGATATTTATCATAATCACTTGAAATGTACGTTATATTTCATGGACAATATTGTAAGAGGAGCAATTTGATAAATAATTATGAGGCATATTACGAGTAAGAACTCGCAAATAAATAAATAAATGAAAAAGGTCTCGATAAACAAACGTCACTTTCTTCGAGTCATACTCGTCATGTTATCATGTATTCCTACAAAATAATGTAGTTTTTCATTTATAAATACGAAAAGATAGATTTTTCACGATCTTTCGTAAAAGACGTTAAATTGCACAAATCTGGTAATAATAAATAATTTAGGATGGTTGTAACAGAATAACTTTGTGAAACATGACCGATATCGGAGATGTTAGTTTCAGTGCAAGTCTTCAACAATAATTTTGATATTTCGATAAGTGCTAAGAAGATGTTTAGATTATTTGTTCTAACATACTTGTTCGCATCAGACATATCTGCGAATTTGACTAATGAATTCGTACTTGATTATTTTTCATACAAGAAGCCAGCGAGCGTTGTTGGATTTACTTGCAATAACAATAGAGGTGAATATGTTTTATGGCGGTCTTACATATAGTAGATCAAAGGCCAAACAAGCTAAAAAAATAGAACAATGTGGATTAAATATTATACAATATATATCTCATAAATTACTTGAAATTTAGGTAGTTATGACCAGAAGAGTTGAAAAAAGAAATTTTTTTCCGAGCAAATATTTTTTAGTAAATATTGAAAATGCTATATCTTTGTGTAATATAGGTCTACAGATTATATGTTAATGTTTAATCCACATTTTTTTTATATTTTCAGCTGATTTCAGCCTTAGAAGCCACTATTAGACCACCTTAAATTTGTGAATATTCAAATGAGAATCTTGTAAGCTACTCGAGTAGATACGGGAATCCTGTTTGTTTTTTATCGGATTTTAATAAATGTTGGATCATTTTATGCCTCAAACAGTTTTATATGGAGTTATCGATGGAAATTTCGAAAATATTGTATGCGTTTATATGAATTAGTCTGTAAAGTTGTAAACTATTGTAAATAGTTTTAGAGTCATTGGTAACTCCACATAAAATTCTTTTTTAAACCGATAATATCTACACTTGCAAATCGACGGCCGAGAGGAAAACCCCGCTAACTCAGCGAAGGCTTCGAAAACCCGCTAACACAGCGAAGGCTTCGAGAACCCGCTAACTCAGCGAAGGCTTCGAGAACCCGCTAATTCAGCGAAGGCTTCGAAAACCCTCTAACTCAGCGGAGTTTCAAAAACCCTCTAACTCAGACGCGTTTTATTCGTCTTCAATTTTAAATTTATATTAAATAATCGATTCTAATTATTTTATGAATTTCTAATTACGTCAATTGTACGGAAATCGTATTTTAAAATCCTATTTATTCCTCTCAGCCGTCGAAATACAATTTTCTCTTGAAAAACTTTTCTTTTAACGCCTAAACTGTCCCTCATTTAAGTATATTGTTACCTGTCTAATCAGATTTGCCCAAACAGCGGCAAAATTTATTTTCATATAACAGCTTTTCGTTATGAAGTACAACGTTAATGTTATAGTCGTTGGGCACAGAACCAGGTGTCTGGAGACAAAGAAATCAAATTCAAAATGAAAATGTATCAATAATATAATTATAATGTCCTTTTATTTTTGAAGATGATGTTTTACAAACAAGATTTTTAAATAAAAGAGGAATTAAAGCAATGTTTACCAAATTAAAAAATGCATCCCAATTGTATCCGTTAGGCCACACGGAATATCATAAGATAGGGATTTTTATCGATGTACAATGCTACAATGAAGATATTGTTAAATTAGTGTTTTCAAAGGTAAAAATAATATAGAAATAACGTTTTATTTTAAACTTAAAAAATACAAACTTATATAAATAATATGATAGGCTTCTGACAAGAAAATGTTTGGCGAATTATATTATTGGTTAATACTGATATCTTCGCTCAAAACAGCAACTAAACTGATCAATGACGACTCCTTCAATTTATCTACCGATTTTGTAGTAGGCTCAGTAGAATCTAATAATAGTTATTTACTGTATGACGTTTACAATCCTTTCAAGGCTCATAACGGAAAATTAAATATTACCTTTTTCGGGTCATGGAGTAAAATGACTGGACTTCATGTTTCGTTAACACAAAGTAAATATCGCAGGAGATCAAATTTACACGGACTAATTTGGAGAATAGCCTATTTCAGTGTATGAATAATTTTGCAAATTGAAAAACTTGATTTTATTACTACAGTAATTTTAAATTGACCGCTTTGGAATTTTTTGGTAGAGCAAATATAGACCTCATCACGTGCCACTAGAAGAACATTTACAAGATTATGATAGAACTGGAACGAAAGATGGACTGCCTAAATTTGGTTACAGCATAGTGAGGCATCTTTCAGAAATGTTCAATACTTCGTAAGTCTAATAATATTGTTTTTGTTTTGTTTTTTACTTAACTACTCACGTATAATTTATTTTTAGCATTGTCCTACGAGAATACGCGAAATGGAAAAAAGGAGATCGATCCGGACCTATGTCACGTGCACTAGAAAGTGATGAAATCGACATGACTGGGTCTCTAATTAGTGTCATTCCCGAAAAATTAAGTATGCTAAAGTTTGTGTACCCAGCATGGCCATTCCGGTAAATCTAATACATTTATAAATTACTATACAATGCATGTCTATTTTCTAAGAAAACAAGTTTGTTATGTTCAGAACATGTTTTATGCTGCGAAGTCCACAACCTAGTGAGATTAAGGTTCGCGAAATTTTGAGGCCCTTTGATACGACTGTATGGTCCCTGAGTTTCATACTCGTAACAGCATTTACTATTGCTATAGGTATGACTTTGCGTTCATCGTCATTTTATGCCAAAAGTGTTATGTATTATTCCGATTCATTTTTAATTACTGTTGGTTGCATATGTCAACAAGGTAGGCACCGAATGTTTTCATTTTCTTACAGAAAGTAAATATATTCAAGGCTGGTGCTATTTGTACGACAGAAATATAGTAGATCAATTTCATTGATCAACATAAATCTGTTGTACAAATACCAGTGGCGTATATTTAATCCCATGACTTTAAATAGGTACGGAAGAAGAATTGAGAAATAAATCCACGCGCATAGCTTTTATTAGCATGATGGTCTTTAGCATACTGATGTACGACTATTACTCAGCTTGTGTCGTTTCAGTCCGATTAAGCGAGCAAGTCATAAAATTAGAGGATTCACTGACTACCTTAGCGAAAACCGACTTAGGGGTCGCCTCCGAGTCAATGATATATTTTGAATTTCTAATGAAGGTAAGAACCTTGTCTTGCTTATTCTTGAATTCCTCTTGATTTCAATTTTCGAATGCCCCCCCGATCAGGATAACGGGCAAGACGCGGAGTACTTCAACCGGAGCAAGTGGCAGCGCGTCCCCGAGCCCGAGAGATTTATGCCCCCAGAGCGGGGCATGCAACTGGTCAGGAGGGGCGGCTTCGCTTATCACACGCACCCGGACGTTGGCTATCCGTATGTGAACCGGCACTATGACAATCGTGAGATCTGCGAATTAACCGAGATCCACCTTGGCAGGCTATGCTTCAGATCGATAGCCATCGCTTATAACAGCTCCTTCGTGGAGATATCAAAAGTGGGGTGAGTTCCGAATTAGCTTGATTAATGGCCACGTGGCTGGATTAAATTGTCGATTGCGGTGATAAAAAGTTAATGATTTTTAGCAATTTATCGTGTTTGCAAATCATTTTCGTAAATGATATTTTGTAAGTTAATTCGCATAACGGTAAGGTATAATCACTTGCGAAGTTAATAAAATTAAAGACCTGATTGATTGAAGTAAAAAAAAAGATTTCAAAATACATCTGTGATGTTTAAAAATAATTTATTATAGTTTTGTAGTAAATATTAATTATAAAATCTGGTTATTTATGCCACCAATTTCGTACATATTCAATGACAGTTAGGATGATATAGTGATATTGATCATTGTTCGAAAGATTCGCGCGAATGTCAGAGGTTGGAATTCGTCATCGGCAGCGAACCAGATGGTCGGCGAGGAAACCGCACTGTCGTTATGACATTTTGAGCGCGTCCAGCATCACAATCAACGAGTTTGCATCACAGCTGATAATATTGTTTACGGGCTTGATTCTCTCCCTGGCAATTTGCTGTGGTGAAATGTTTGTGGCCAATTATCGAGGCAACGAGGTAAGACAAATTTTTTATTGATTTCAATGCCTCATTTATATAAAATTCACTATAGTGTCGTGAATATTTCAGTGAAATTGACCTCTAGGGATATTAAATTTTTCGTGTACATACTCAGTAATAAATGATACTTTATTTTTTCAGATTTGAATGTATAGACAGATTATCTGCACGGTAAACGTGCATAGAAGGATGGAATTAATTAAAAAATGTTACTTTTATATATATAGATGACAATTGAATATTTTCTTGATCAATACTATTATAAAATATTTAAACCGTAAAATTTTCTTGTTTAATAAATATTACTTTAGTTATTGAGAATCAACTTAATTTATAACCATAACCAAACATATGAGATTTCTGTATCTAACATTCTATTATTTTGTAAACAATAATACATCATAATTAATCAAATATTCTGACGCAAAAACACTATGACGATGTACAATAATCGATCTCTATTTGTTAGTTCATAATAGTATTAAAAGGTAATTGAATTGTGATGCAACGTAACCGTTCAAATACAGCTGATATAAAAAATAATTTTTGAATGCAATATCCAGTAATACAAGAATTACTTGCATAAAAACAAAAATATCTAGCGTTCCAAAGTCATGAGACAAAACGCATTATATATGATTTACGTTGAACTTCATTACTATTATCAAATAAAATGATTTTAAACAGAAAAAAATAATCTATTAAACAGTTTGTTTCATTAAAAAATTCACGAAACTTCAATATCAATTTCCAAGGTTTTGCCGTATTTCCCTTGATTGCTTCTCGGATAAAAATATATTCACTACATGTGAATATTTAAACATATATTACCTTATAAAATCAATAATAATCATTGCGTCATGAATCGCATCAATACAGATACGTAATATATAATAAAATCTGCGATGTATATTAGTACTGTGTACAAGACCGAATGGTAATTGGTCACGTACTAGCCAAGTCATGAGAAATAATTTGTTACTAATTTTAATATCATAGATATTCAAGAAAGTCTTACAGTCAGTTTTAAAAGTGTTATACAAGAATAAAAGGGTGGAATAACATTAACTTACTGGTGATAAATAATTATAAAATTTAATTGTTCTATGCTTATATTTATGTCGTCACTTTTAATATCATGTTCGTTTAAACTAATTGTTCGATGAGTCATACGAATGAGTAAAACGAATTTTTAGCTCTGCCTATACAATACATTATTATGAATTAATTGTCATATTAGAAACAGAAAGGTTAGGCATTAAGAATCACTTTACTGTACTACAACAATCCAGATTTTGTTTTCTTACATACCCTGCGACAAATGAAGTGTTGTATGACATAGTCTTGCACTCGTGTATTTTTATTTCTAAAAATTTTATTTTGTAATAAATTTATATAAATAGAAAAAAAATTTTAAAAGTGCTTAGGTTGACTGTTATTTTAATAAATGATGAAATTTAAATTAATGCTGGTGAATATCTTAATTTTCAAAGTATCGGCTCACGTGGACAATGATTTTATCTTTGATTATTTTAAATATAAACAAGTATCAAAATTTGTAGGATTTAGCTGCAGCAGTTATAAGGGTATTTAGATATTTTAATAACTATTATTATTACTGCAGTATAAATAATTGTTTGTTATATAATAAAATGGTCATATTAATAATACCATTTAAAGTTGCTGAATTTTAATTTACAGAGGATCTTGCTTTAATTCGAAATTTCGGCAAAGTTAATATCGCAAGCACCTTCATAAAATCTAATGAAGATTCGTTGATATTCGACGATAAAAATTTGTTAGCTACAAAATATCATAAGTTAGGTGTTTATGTTGATATGCGATGTAATGACACGTACAATGCTTCCTTAGTCTTTTCGAAGGTAAGGGTTATTTAATTAAAGATACAAAATTATATAATTATTATTCGGTAACCTAAATTTTCAAGAAATCATAAAAGTATGTTCATGGGTCAGGTTTGTGCTTACAGATATGGTAAGACGTGTAGTTTTATTTTAGTTTAATTTACTAAAGTATTTTATAATTTATTCAGATTCCCTTCGTTAACGATGTAAAGTTAATATTCTTCGGAAATCGATACAAAAATATAAATTTTGCATATTATTTTATATTCCTTCCTTATATCTTCATGATTTCTAAAACGGCAAACAAATGCAATGTTGATAATTTGAAGCATTTTATAGGGTACAGCTTTGAGATTGTATGATGATTTGCACTATTGGTTGGTAATATCGTCAAAACTTGAAGACGTAACAGATATTATTGATGACGAAGCTTTCACTTTATCTTCGGAATTCGTTGTAGCCATTCCTGCGAATTTTAATAATTACGATCTTTATGATGTATATAACCCTTCCAAGAAAAGAGGAGGAAAAATGAATATTACTTATTACAGCGAATGGAATCAATCAAACGGCCTCACTGTTAAATTAATTCAAAGCAAATACAAAAGAAGAGCGGATCTAAATGGAATGCCGTGGAAAGTGTACTTTTTCGGTGTACGTATTAAAGTTTTTTTGTATTTCTTTTTAATTAATGGTAAAATGCCTTCAATTCTATATTTTTATTTGATAGAGTAAATACAGACCGCCCAAGGTGTCATTAGCAGATCATTTTCAAGATTTAGAGAGAACAGGAACAAAAGATGGATTGTCTAAATTTGGCTTTAACATCATAAAACCTCTTGCAGAAATGCACAATGCCACGTAAGTTGAAACAACTACTGTATATTTTAGAATCAATGTCCGATTTGGTTTAACTTTTTTCGCAGTATGTATTTGGGAGAATATTCAAAATGGAAAAAAGGTGACAGGCTTGGGCCACTTACAAAAGCTTTAAAGTATAACGAAATCGACTTTAGTGGAGCTCCAATAAGTGTATTTACAGAAAAATTATATATCCTTAAATTTGTTTACACATGTTGGCCGTTTAGGTATGTAACACTCATAATGTTTTGTTCGTGAATAATTTGGTGGTCTGTTTAAATAAAATTGCAATAATAAAAAATGATTTATTTTGAAATTTTAGAACATGTTTCATGTTTCGAAGTCCTCAAATCAAAGATATCAAAGTACACGAAATTGTGCGCCCTCTAGCAGCAAATGTTTGGTACTTAATAGCGTTGATGTACCTCTTATTTATGGTAGCTTTAGCTATAAATTTTAAATTTGAAGAGTTCGACAGTGCTCTTATTCGGTACTCTAATGCAGTTTTGATGAGTATTGGTGGTTTATGTCAACAAGGTATAAGAATTAAACTGCATAAGTCAAAACCTAATTGAAATTATGGACTAACCTCTTACTATCTTCGGTATATAGGTACAGACATCAAAATGGATCAGCTATCTACCCGCATAATATTTCTTAATGTAATGATATTCAGTCTTCTAATTTACAATTATTATTCAGCCAGTGTCGTATCGGCTCGATTAAATGAACCTATTGTAAAATTAAACGATTCTTTGGATAGTCTTGCCACAACTGATTTAAAAGTTGCTTCAGAACCAATGTTATACTTTGATTTCTTTATGAAAGTACATATACACAAGACATATTACATTATGGTCGTTCTATGATTAAAATCGACATTTATTTATTCAACCGGAGTAGTACATGATGTAAATACGAACTAGACATGGAATCTATGATTCCACTATTAATATTATATTTGGTCCGTAAATGATTATCCAACCCATATTTGGAATTGATACTTCTTATTTTTATAACATGCTAGTTGTTTTAATCCAGAATATATTAGTACTAAACAATAAATGTAAAGATTTTTTACAATGACTACTTCGCATACTATAACATAAGTGACGGTATAATTTGAAAAAACGGCACTTTAAGTAATGAAAACAACTTTTTGTAACAAAATTTAACTATTGCTAAACTCTAACTACATTCTTCTAAACAATTGGATGTAACTCTAAAGGTTTTGATAATTTTCCATTTTTTATGTTGGTACCTTCCCTTAAAATTGAACAAGGAACAAAATGAGACGTTCTAAATTGAAATCGGATAGAAATTAGAAAAGATTGTTTTTCTTTTACTGAAAATGTCGTCCTTTTAAGTTATGCCGTTACTTAGGCTAAATATGCGAAGTAATCATCGTAAAATATCTTTATATTTAACGTTGATTTTAACCATAGAACCACCTTAAGGGGATGCCATAGTCGTTCCATTACCGACCGAGCAATTGACACAGTTTAAAGCTTATTAAAAATAAAATACCTAGAATCACAAAAAATCAAGAGCACATTGCTCTGTGTTTTTCAAAACTCTGTTTCGTTCAAAGTTTTTGCAAAAACCACTTGATATTTCGACTTCAAACTTTTATTGGATGATAGAACGTTCAAAACCACAG
>UXGD01000377.1:0-63132 GCA_900474315.1 Torymus auratus
ATTTCGCCAAAAATCAAGTATCCCATTCTAACAGTTAATAAATATAGTAACTGTTATGAAATCCTTCTCTCAGTGCAGAATTTAAAATATTAAAAAAAAAACAGAGAGAGAACGAATTCAAATATCCACAGCGACAGTGGGAGACAATAAATACTTCCCTTTAAACGTATATGATTTATTAATGCCGTCGCAGCTAGTTCGTGCCAGTTTTCCCGCTGTACTCTCTCGCCGCAAGGAACTTTCCCATTTCATTTGGCCGCTGAAACTTTCAGAGCTCATATAAATATTAAAAACCAAACTTTTACGATCCGCGAATGTTTTTTTCATCCTCTCTCGCCCATACGTTATACCGATATCGACTGCATCCGTGCCCCTCATTCGGTCAGATCCACGCATTTCTCGTTAAATTTATATCGATTAATCGTCTCCGATGTTCGTTGCATGTTACACATCACATTTGGCGCGAAATATAAAAGCGAAGAAGTAATCCAATCGAGCAACCAAGGCGCCGTTACACGTGTGTGAATGGGCCGAGCGCGTTGCGCAAAGTTGTAAAATTGATGGGCAGGTAAACGAGTCTTGAGATGTCCCCGTGGCGCGTCCTTATAAGTGCCGAGTGCGCACGTGCCTGCGGGGCTTCGAGTGCTTTTGGCCGTTTACGATTGGCTGCCTCCGTAGCGCCGCGCGCGTTTATCTGCCAATTAATTTCCCCTAATGCGCCGGGGCTAATGGAAGATGCGGCGGCGCCCGCGCTCGTAAGAACTCTCGTTAGTGTTCCCGAGATGTATCAATAATTCAATAAGAGTAGCTTGTTAGTTCGTAGTTTCAGTATACGTGCGTAAAATTATTTTGGTTACGTAATACGTCGTTTCATTTTTTTTCTGCAATTATTATAGTAGATTTTATTACGCCAGCTCGAATAGCTACTTAATTTATACAGAAAAAATGAAATTAAAATGTTTCCAATGTATGTAGCAAAGCCGTACGTCGATTGGTACACTTAACCAGCAGCAAATTTACTTCCTATACCGATAAATTCCTTCCGCCTCCTGTCCCATAAAACTGTACATCTGCCAATAAGTCTGATTTCCGCAAACAATTTGCGCGCCTCCGCATTACGTGGTTGTACGCCCGCACACGTATAATAGAAACACCTCGTCGATACAAAGTAAAATTGCAACTTCGCGGCCCGTAACCGCGCTGTCTAATTGATGTGCCGATCGATTGCCGGGGTCCCAGCGAATCCGCCACCGGGCGCCGGGAAAATTCAATATTTGTCCGCGGTACAAGGAGGGAGTGAGAGGGAGATGGAATATCGAAATATTCCTCGGCTGTAAAATCAAACGCGCGACCGCACGGAAGCTGTGGCCGCGAGTTGCGGAATACTGTGCAAAGAGAAAAGCCGGCCGTGTATATGTAATTTCCAGGCGTGGAAGTTTGCGCGAGAGTTGACCGATGTGACGCTCGATCATCAAATCCCGCGCGGTCAAACTGTATATACCTTTCCCCGTGCTGTACGCCAGAGTGTTATACGAGAGGAGAGTAAATAAGATGGGAAATAAAAATTCACGTTGGATGATGTTTATGTAAGCATTTGACGGTACAAATTTGTAGTATAGTGATAAATTATAAAGATACGTCAAATCCTTGTATAAGCCCTACAAAACGCATAACTTTTGAATGAACGTGCACGATGTTTTTCTTTGACGGTCGCGTATACAGGCAAAAAGCTAACTCCACGTGCGCAGGGACGCGAATCCCACGTACAAACGCGAACTCGTTCCTTAGTCAAATACAATTAATTTGCGGAAATACGCGGGTATTCGCGTGCGTGCGTTTGAAAAGCGACAGGATTACATTCATTGATTGTGAGCGAGAGTTCGTGTGCTTTGTGAGTTATTCAAATTGAAATTATATTAGTATTATACAAATATATACGCGTCAATCGGTAAAGCGAGCGAGTGAAATCAAAGCGGTGAGTTACGCAATCTAGTTTCATTGATTCACAGAGACGCTCGGCTGTTTGTCGACGGAAGGATTACCTTTTACATTGATATTTTTATAACGGCAACGTTGGTCAAACAAATTGCGTGTACACAAAGGCTCATAAATCAATACAAAACCGATAATTGTATAGGGGGAGAGTTTCAAAGTACCGATCTGCACCAAGCGCGTTTCACGTTTCTGCGGCGATATATGTATACATATCGTAATAGGACGACTGTGGTCAGAGTACGAAATAAAGTTTTTCAAAACATATATTCCATGAAATATTTTAAATTCGTAATTTAGAAAATTGCGTAGGATTTGGAATGAGCGAAGTTACAACGAATCCACAAACTTCGGCTTATTTTCTATAACAAAATTTATATATTTTTATTGCAATTCCCAGATTAAAAAGTTCTGAAAGCTATCCTCTATTTACTTAATTAAAGATCTGTCACAAATTTTTTTACTGACCAATGTTTTTATTGATTATACAGAAATTGCCAAACGGCTTTACCTTTTTACTCTTCAAACAAATTATTCAAGTTATACGTACTAATCAAAATTATAACTTAAATATAAAAGTAGATTTAATATCCAGGGAAATAAAAAGTTTAATATAGAGATAATTAGCCGATGTTCCGTGAGTTAATCAGCTTAACATAATGGTAGTTTTAAGTGTCAACACTCATAGCGCCTATCTCATAATACCTCGGCAAAATCAATTTTATAGCCTATCAAGTGTACGAGTCGGGCGGACAAGAGCTTTTGTCTTCGAAAGCCTCGATGGCTCCTTCTAAATTGTGGCTATAAGCCTCTTTCGGCATTTCGAAGAGTTCGGCAATTAATCGATATCACATTTTCACATCCAAGCACTTCATAAACTACACGACAAAGCTTTAAAATTTATCATAGCACTCTATATATTTCATACATTCATGTATAATATTATTATATTATACTGAAAGCAATCGAGCATCGTCGAGGTTAAGCAGGAAAGTTTAATCAAACGTGGCGATTGGAAAACTTTGAGAAATGAATTCCATTAACGAATTAAATCGAGTTCTGAAATGGACGTATATGTGATAATTCGTCTGTAACGTATTCCGGCTGCGTTCATTGAGGGAGGAGAAACCCTCGCTTTGTGACCCACATTTTATAACTTTTCTCCTCTCCACCCCCAATCCTCTATACGCACCGGAGACGCATCACGCTGAAATTCCAGCAATTTCCCAGGTGGGGAGACCTGCATCTACATACATAGGCGCTCGCAGCAGTTTTTCCGATGTAATCGTCAGGTCAATGCGCTGACACGAGATTTTTCAATTTCCATCGCGCGCGCCTGCGTAAAACTTCGCAGAGCTCGCGTATGGGGGATGAGAAAAAGCCCGAGCAAACAGAGCCCGCGGAGAATAACGATTCACGCGCACACACAATTTAGAGTAGTTCAGCAATCTTGGCCACATGCGAGTGTCTGCGCCGTGCGCACGATGATTCTCCGGAGTACTTTGCGGCGAGAGGAGAGAGAGAGAGGGTGCAGGCTGCGTGTCGAGTTCCTTGGAGGGTGGGAGAGCGCTCAGCGGTAGCAGCGTATATATACTACTACCGGAAGATCTCATACATATTAATGCGCTCGCGGATCGATCGATCTACCACCACTGCTACTCTATCCTTTCTCTTGCACTCCCCTCTCCATCCTGCCGCTAAATACATGTATATATACTCTGTGTGTATGTGCTAGCGCGGTGTGGCTCTCTCTCTCTCCTACTATATAGCTCTTGCTCTCTGTTTAGGGACCATCGACGTTTCGGCGCATAAGCTCTCTGCCACCCGCAGTGGTTATTATGCCATTAACGTAATGAAGTTAGGTGCAGAATGGCGTGCGCCTGCAGAGAGAGAGAGAGAGAGAGAGAGAGGCGACGATGCGAAGGAGGAAGGGAGAGGGGCGTGCGATGGACTCGTGAAATTATTAAAATGCGCGCGCGCGGCCGCGTTATACTCGATGAAAATGAGGGGGCGGAGAGAAGAGAGGAGAAAAAAGTAAAGTACTACAAGAGAGGCGGTTAACGTAAAAAGCTCGCCGCTTAATTTATGCGTCGAGTGTGTACGCACACGCGCGCCTGTGTGTGTATGTGTCTGTGTGGACGACGATGGAGGACGTACTTTATTAAAGTAGAGCGGGGGGACACTCGCGTGAAACTTTTGTTTTCACGATAAACGCACATAGGTCTATATATATACCAACAACACGACGCGTATAATTATTTTTCCGCGGATTCGCCGCACGCTGCGCGCGCTGTCTGTGATGGGATTGAACGTACGCGGTTGGATGAAATATTAATTTTTCACGAGATCGTATGACGCTTTCATATAGATGTTTAATTAATACTTTATACGTTTCACGGTTTAGTGCAGGCGCTTTAATATAATTAAGCTAAATTGAAAGGTTATTTAATGCATGTTTAGATAATTATTGACTATTGAATAATACCGCGATTGATATATTTATAATTAATAAACCTTCTGTATACGCAATGAGATATTTTCTTTAAGCAGCAATTTCACTTCTCTTATAATTCTGCATAATAAACAACTATTCCACTCTAATTACGAAATAAAAATGAAAGATGGGCTCGTCGAGCTACGCGTTTTTATAAAAGAGGCTCAGCCCGTTGAAAATTACTTAGAACGCTGATCAAAGTTGCACCCGTAGAGACCTCGTGACATTTTTCAGCGCGCGCCTCGTACGATTCACAAAGGCATACACTTTATTAGACCGACAGGTCGGCGTGTAACTTCGGGATTTAAAACTTCGTTAGTATAAAGCACGCGAATCCACAAGTGTGTGTGTATGTATGTGCACTCGCGAGATAGAGAGACGCGCGTATGTGGTCGGTAACGAGCAAACGACAGTGAGAGAGAAAGAGACCGACGAGGCGGGGCAAATAAGGGGCACGAGAGCAATAAGCGAGTCATACGCGATCCCATCAGTTGGCTAGTGGTCCCCACCCGCGCACAGCTCTCTCTTTCTCTCTCATAATCCAGCTGCGAAAGGGGCGGCGCTGTACGCTCGCGCGATTTTATAATCCCTTCGGGGAGAGGAAAAAAGCGAACGTCAGTGGGATTTCTCAGTTCCCAGAGAGAAAGAGGAATAGAGTGTCTCTCTAGCGGACGCGTCGCATCGATGCGGCCACGACTGCGCCTTTTTTGCACTTCTCTCTGTCTCTCTTCGTCATTTTTTTTTGCTCCTGCGCTCGCGACTTGTTAGAGAGCGGCCAACGGAAAATGTAACTAAGCAGATTTGTCGCTCGCGTCGACGTGGGCGCTTTCTTTATAAAAATATGTTTATTTGTATCCAAATGTAATATAAATGGGGGGAGTGTTTTAATTTGTTTAATTGATTTTCTTATTAAATTGATTGATGGACGTTGCGAAGTTATATGTTATACCAGATTTTAAAATCTCCGCAGCAATTCAATCAGGAAACCGTTCATAAAACTCAGCCTGTTCATGAGAAAGGAACTGTGTACTTGTTTACTTTAAACGTTATTAAACGTCAATCTCATAATTATTGATAAAATAATTAACAACGCAAACTTGATACATTTCTCGAAATACTGGCTTTATGAACAGACGCGCGTATAGGGCACACAAGAGCCCTTTTGAAACTACTCCGGATAATGCCCCGATAAAGAGAGGAAGCGGAGAGGGAAAGAGAGCGAGAGCATCACAAGCGGCAGGAAGTAATCAGCCATGATGAAAGCGCGCCTGCGTCATATCTTTTGCTTTTTGATCTCCCGCGCGGAGAGGAGGACCGGCGCGAGTCGTAACTTCATTCCCTGCGCGCGCGATGGTCTTCTTCTAAAGTCGCGATAACGCGTAGTACTCTCAATCTTTATACGAACGCGTCGCTCTTTTCTCTCTACCAGCCCCCTCCTTTCTTTAGTTCTACAAGATTCTCTTATCGCGCTAAAAGGGGGTGGACTGTTGTAGGCAGTTTTGACTCGCACGTTGGAGTTTGTTCGAGGGTGTGAGAATTTTACTCATAATTTCGATTGGCAGCCCGATGCTTTTGTGAGATGATTTCAGAGAACGTATTAATTTGATTAGAAATTAATTGATATACGTATAATATTTTCCTTTTTCAGAAATGTCTATATGTAAATATAATAGTTGTATGAACACAAACGTTATTATTGTAAATGTATATCAAAATTCTCTGTTATATAAGTTTGAGTTAGGCTGCGTTATACACGAACTTTTAAATTAGAAAATAACGATAAAGAGTGAAGCAGATTTCATTTGTTTCACCCGAAATTAAAAAAATGTTTATTTCTTCTAAAGTTGTACTGGATAAAATTTTGAGCATGTATTCGTATAAAATACTGTGGAATTTCAGACGCAATGATTTTTATTATTTGTTCGTTTATTTATAACAACAATGTGTGTGCATTGGAAAAAGTATGTTACGAAGTCTCTTTATGTTTGGACATTGTTTTATTTCCATACTTCATATAAATGTAGTAAAATGAATTTCGAAAGTTGTGTGATAAAAAAAAACCATTTTGGATTATTTGAACTTACGAAAAATTGTAAAATTTCTCATGGTATCATTTTTCTACATTTTTCCAATACAGATTAAAATATCTAGTTATTTGTAGACTTTCATAACAAAAATGATATTAGCTTTAAATGTAAGTATATGGGTTTATTGTTCGTTTATATAACTAAATATATTACGTGAGTAAATATTAAATGTAAAATATAGAAAACACTAATTTCATCCCAATCAATCGCTCTATTATTTATATATTTCTACGTGTCTTTCAAACATTTTCGCATCAGCATTCACAGATATCCTATACAAATAAAATAAGGACTCACCTGCGCGTGGTTCCAGACTTTGGGCTTGGGGCTCGACCTGGCGCTGGCCGCGACCGCGGCGACCGCGTTGACGATCGGCCCCGAGACTGTCGTCGTCGACTTGACAATCGGCTTCCCCGTGGTCTTTGGCATCTGTCCATTGGACTGCGTTCCATTCGTCGCTTGCTGCTGCGATTGGTTTTGCGACTGCACCTGTTGCTGTTGCTGTTGTTGTTGTTGCTGCTGCTGCTGCTGAGTGTGCTGCATTATCTGTTGGATGAGTTCGAGCTGGTGCTTGGTGAGGTTGTCGTTGCTTCCGCCAGCAGTACCCGAGCCCTATTATTAGGATGAAACACATGGTCGGTTAAAGGCTGCTTTAGTTTTGTTTCAATATTTTTCTATACAATTATTTTATTCATCTGTTTTATAAAGTTCGTGTACTTTGTGAAATCGTAATAAAAATAATACAAGAGAATTATAGAAACAAATTCAAACTGATCCTTCTTATTATACGTAAAAAATATCTTCAATCAGTGTTTTTTTCCTAATCATTTTCAGTTTCTACATACTAGCAGGTTGTTCGCTTTATTCGCTCAGTAAATAGCCTTTATAAATAATTCTACACTTCTGACATACAGAAACTTTGAAAAATACCTTATTCCTCAAAGGATTAATAATCATTCACAAAAGGTTGATTTCTCAGAACAAAATTTAATTCTACAACCGCAGTCGCACTAGCAAAAAGTTTGAATTCCGGCCAATTATCGCGATTATGATTCTGCAAATTGTTTGCTAAGTCACTCTCTCCTACTCCTCTTTTCGTCCTTCTCCTTACCTTTCATCCCAGACGAGTTCCATCCAGACTCTTTTAGAGAAAGTACGAGCTGCGGGGGCGCACCTTTCATCGTCATTCCTTGCGTGTAATCGTCGCTGTCGCGGCGGCGGAAAACTCGGTCGTAGAAAGCCGTATAGAAATGACAGCCGCCGTGCGCAACTTGTCCGAACCCTGGCTGTATATATGCGCCTGGAGTTTTTCCGTCTCGGTGACGCGGTGGTTTCACATTTCTGTCGCGCGAAACTGCGGCTCTCGCGCTTTGCCGATGCAAGTCGACTGGAAAACGCGTACCGCGTACAGAGACTCGTACACGGTTGCATGCTCGGTGCGAATTCGACGAGACACGAAGAGACCTTTGTCTCGGGGATGACGCGTCCTCGAATCCGTTCTCTCGTTCCCTTTTTCAAGATAGATTTACGACCTTTGATGATTTCTCGACGTGGTCTACCTTACCCCACAACAGACGGATAGGGGAGGCGGCAGACTCGTTTGAGCAAAAACAAGGTGCAGAGTGCGAACGTAGAAAAGTTTTAGGAGAAAACGAAACTGTTGATTTCTGAAAAAATTTGATCTCGGGCAAGTGAAACTCCTCGTTCCATCAAGAAGGTATAGTTCAGAAGATTTTAGAGGGTAAAAAGAAAGAATATTCATAAAATTTACATATTCTAGCCGATTATTTATGCAAATTATACGCTGCGCTTTGACAAAACAATAGACTATGTTATTTCATCTACGCAGCAAAAATAAAATAAAAGCCGAGCACTCAGAACCGATGCTTCGTTTTTATTCGAACCCCGTCATATCCCGTCTTCCAAGCAGCGTGCAGAAAATAATTGCCTCGATATACGTACAATAACTCTCATCCAGCGCCGAAAAAAACGCGCGTATAACCGTAAAACCGAAAGGAGCTTTCGCGATGAAAAGCGCTCTCGAAGCGTTCTCCCGCGCAGACAAAAGAAGTACTTGTGTGCGGGCGGGGAGAAAAAAAATCGCCGACGAGGATATAGCGCACGGTAGCGCAAAAAAGAATACGATCCGCGGCAGTTTCAGCCCGGGCGTTTACATAAAATCGACGTAAACGCCCCCGCGGGCGAGGGACAATGACGCGCACGCTCGTGATCCGCGAGGGAAAAAAGAAGGCCGGAAAGGCTCGGGCGCGCGAACGACGTGGGCGCGGTAAAACAAAGTGTGCGCGAGACGCGGTCGCACTTTGCTTGGACGCCTATGTGTGTGTGTGTAAGTACGAGCGTGCGAGCTTAGCTTTTTATCCTCTTTCTGTCTTGCCGCTGAGCGCCAGGAGATGATGGATTAGCCGAGTGCTGGATTTAAAGTTTACGTCGCGGCGCGCATGCCGAGAAAAGAAACGGGCGTTGCTGACGAAATTTATTAAGGGCACGGTGGAATATTTTTCCTCCGAATCATTTTTTTTTGTTTGCGAGTTGCCGACGAAGCGGTTCTGTAGTGGTGGCGAGCGAAATGAAAATATAAATGAATTTATCTGTGAGGTTTGATTGTTCGCTGTGAATGTTGTTCTGCTTTGTTGTGAATGCCATTAGACTGAATGACTGAATTTAATAATTTGAGAGAATGGGAGTAGAGTAATTGAATGATAGATGGATGCAATGAAAATTTTGGGAATAAAGCAGATGATTATTTTCTGCGAGTATTGTATGCACCGCTGAATTCATATTACATACAATTATTTTACGAGTTTTAGCAGCAAAAAAGCTTTCATAATAATATAGTTAAAGAAATTAGTTTTATAACGGCCCTAACAAAAATACACAATATGACTTCAATATAGTAAATTTTTATTTAAATTCTGTTTTTTTCACGTACGTTTATTTTGTGTAATATTTTCATTTTAATTAACGTTGCAACATGCTATGATTTTTTCTTTCTTTTGTTGATTTGATGCTACGACGTAAACTTTTCAATTTTAATTTGAAAAAAAAACCTTCTCTTTGCAATGAATGTGAATTTTAAATTAAAATCATTCGCCACAATATAATCAATGTTTAAATAAAAAACTCCTATTACTTTATTCATTTCTCCTGCCTCTGCTTGTATATAAATGCACAGAAAACGATTCCATTTTCAAAGTTATAAAATATCATAGTAATATTAAATATGAAATTGTACAATCCCTAACATTAAATCTATTATAGGACCAGGCACGAATCCACCCCTTTAACCGTTTCCACTTTTCAAATCTGCGGAAGAAGGATCGTCAACACGGGCGCCGTTCACCCGACAAAAGCTCCGAGTACGCAGAATTTTTCACCTAAAAGCTCCCACTTTTCCATACTCCAGTGCCGCATTTCTCGCAGTCCAGAGGAAATGTTGCGCACGCGTGCGCGCACCAGTATTTTAATGGGATGCGCGCGCGCGCGCGAAGAGATGACGGAAACGCTCGCGTACGCTTTTCACAGCTCTCTCGCCGAATTTTCCTCGTCGCCGAATTTTCGCGCAGGGGCGCAAAAAGTTGCTGAATTTTTTCATTACCCCCTATTCGCGCGCATTATCTCTCTGATGCTCTGCATCTTTGTATATACGTATATATAGACTGCAGTAGCAGCAGCGGCAGCGGCGGCGCTCTTTAATCCTCGCCGAAAACGCGAGCGCGCAGTAAAAATACGACGCGTCCTCGCAGAAATGGAAATTCGCTCTCGGCTACATATATATACGCGTAGTCGACCCAGCAAATAATTAGATCGTAAAACGGGTCCGGGGTAATCAGTTTAATGTCCTAATTTAACGATTATCTCTCTCTCCCTTGCCCTCTCTCTCTCGTGCTCTGCGGCGAAAGTTTGCGCGAGAGTGGAGCGAGAGAATCCGTAGAACAAGCGAATTGGACTGCCGATTAAAATTGGATTTGTTAATTACCGCGGAGGGCGGCAGGGGACGGCTATGGGCCGCGCCGAGCCGGCAGCTCGCCTGGCCGTGCCTTATTAAGCCTCCATTGCGTAATTCGCCGGCGACCGGCCGACGTTTGTCATGATTATATGGCGACTATGCGCTGCCCGAGTGCGAGAATGTATGTGGATGATGAGAAAAATGCAAGGTAATTGGGACAGTTCTTATCTACGGGGATTAATTAGGGGAATTGGGGAACGCCTGATTACTGCGGTTGCTTTATTCTTTGTATAAGAGTAGTGGAATATCAAGCTGATTCCAACTAATTTTTAGGCTGCATTATTAATCTTAGTTGCATGCATATAATAACCAATTACGAACTATTGTACTACAATATATGCGAATATACTTATGTGCGTTACAAGTAAGAGCTTTCCTCTTTTTCAAATAAATGCCCGACTTTTCACTTACTTAACGGCCACAATTTAGAGAGTATAATCCCGTAAAAAGTTAAACATATTCTCCACCAGAATATCATTTACCTTAATTTCCGCGACACAGCGTACTTTTATCTCACGATGGCGCCTTCTACCCGACGTGCGAAAACAACTTAAAAACGGTTTAGCCGCGTTGACTTTCCGGTATCGCAGGCGCGTGAGAGAGCGCGCGCCAAACTTGCCTACTTTCCTTCGTTTCCTGTTATCTCTTCGCCTCCCCCCGCCTCTCTTCTTTTTGTTTCTCACAGCCCGCTCTCGAAGCATATGTATATAAGGAGAAGCGGCAGAGGTAGAGACAGTAGTCCCCCGTGACGTGTTTGCCAGAAGAAACGGCGCGATCCTCGCGCGGCCTCGTCTCGCAAAGTTTGGCGTTATCACGCCGCTCGAGAGAGAGAGCGCTTTTGACAAATCGCCGCTCTGAGAGACTTGCGAACGAGCGAATTTATCCCCGTCGGTCCGTCCTCCCCTCCGTTTTTCGCCCTCGTACTCGCGTCGGGTTATCTCGCGCTTCGGGCTCTGCGCTTGGACGTCGAGCTTTTAAAGTGCCAGCGAGGAGCCGTTAAAGACTTTTAATAATACACGATTGTATTGGGATAGTTTATAAATATTTTCTTTTTTAGTACTAAATTTATTCTGAATATACGTATACTATACATTCCTTGACTTAAAAATAACAAAAATAAATTGTAATGCAGTGACAACAGGTTAATTGCATCGTTATGGAGATATAAGTATACCATAATAGTATCAATAACTCTAAAGATAAATAGAAATGGCTGCTGTAAGGTCTCAAAACTTATTTTATAGGCTGTTAAGGCATTACCAACTAATATCAGAGAAAAATGCTGCTGCGAAAATATCGCAGTTCGAATCATACCAAAAACATATTACATCTGACGTACAAAAGAAGAGAAAAAAATTGAAGAATCGCAAATAATCACCGAACTTATTGATGGGATTAAAAGGTGAAGTGAATAGAACAAGTTAAAATAATGTAATTCTCTTCACACCCTCACAACTACAATAATTGTGCATAGACGTAAATGTTTCTTCAGCTTTTAGAGAGTAAAGATGCTTAATCTAAATTAGAGAATTGCCCCTTCACTGTAACTTTGAACAGACTAAGCGATAGAAGATTGCGCATTGACGTGGGAAAGAAGTTCCAGAGATGCGCACTGTAGACTTGGAAGGATAATCTGCCAGTCTCGGTGCGCATAAAGGGCGCAGATAATAGTACTTTTAGTTCCCCGAATAAGGCATCTTGTACATGCAACTATACTCAAAAGCTCTGTAGAATATTCAAGTACCTGCATACGGATAATTTTTGTTCATAATTATTAGATAATAGGTCATTTTAGTGTGCACCATGAGAAATGAATTGCATTGAATGACTTTATCATTTATAAATATGGATGAAGCGCAAGATCATAATACTATATCGCAGGCAATGCAAAATTTTTCATACGCAAAAGCGCACGGCCAATGGAAAATAAAGTTCACACGGTGTGAAACAAGCCGCGAAGAATCTACTTTTTCTCGCAGCCCGAGACGCGTCGAAAGCAGCGGCCTCGACCAACTTGTCAAAAGAACGCGGACGAATTCAGCAGAAGAAAAGGGGAAAAAGAAGAGTAGTGCGACGCGCGGGGCAGCCTCGGGAAAGACGTCGTCGCAGAGTCTCGCCCACAGAGTTAAATTAATTAAGCCAGATTATCTCGAAGGGCGTAAAAACTTCAATACTCTCCTTCTCGCTTTTCTCGCGCGTGTATAAAGCGCCGAGAGCACAACTTTTCCATGAGAGCGCGACTTTCGCTTCTCCCCTCGTCTCTCTACATCCCCCCTTCGCACTTTTAATTCGTTTATAGGTGCACGTGGTGCGCGCAGCTGATTACCGGAGCGGCAAAAGCTCGCGCGCGCGCGTCGCTCTATACATATTATATCCTGCCGCGCTCGCGTCAATTTTCATTTGTAAAGTTTTTTCCGCGCACGGTTTCTCGTTTATCAGGCCGTCGCGCGCACGCGTACTTCAGGATAAGTTTCGCCATATCTCTCGTGCGCGTGATCTCGCGCGCTTTCTTTCGAGATTCTTCTTCGTCTTGCTCTGACTCTCTCGGCGCTCGCGTCGGAGCGCATGTGTTTCGCGTAAATGGAAGGTGCTTCGGGCTTTTTAACGCGCTTCCAACGCTGTTTTTTTCCCACCCTCGCGAAGTTGCGGTGGTCGCGTGGCTTTATCTCTTTTAATGTGGCTGGAGATTATAAAACACGGGGAAAATGTTACATTAAAAGTTAGTGTGATTTCGCGCAGGAATGAATTTAAGCAGAGTAGAGCGTGGAGGAGGGCATCGCTGTGCCGCGCGCGATAAAAAGTTGTTGTTTTAACAATTTAAGTAGCTGAGCGTTAGTAGAGGTGATGGGCTATTTTCCACCGTAGAATTAATATATTTAAAAAAAAAAGTATTTTTTATTTTTTCACTCGGTAGTTTTTTCCTCGTTTAGAAGTACACCCTCCATATAAAGTGAACTTTATTAACGTGCTTCAAACATTTTCATCTCTATATTTTGATGTTTATTTATGTTATATTACATTACAATGTAATTTACTCACTGCCTTTATTTTATTAATATTTGTATTTGTAATATTTCACTATCAAATTTAATTGAGTATTATATAAATATAGAGTGTTCTGCGATAGTCGTGCGGTAGCATGTAACGATAGAAATACTTTTTATTGATATTTACACAATTGTCTATTGATGAATAACAATATTCACCATTATCAGATACCCCATACTTATTATAAATAAAACAATAATATTTTTAACGATTAATTTGAAATTTCACTTTGAAACGAAGAATGAGCAGCGAATTATTCTTTCCTCTCGAATGCCTCTTAATATCCTTTATATATATCAACGACATTCTACGCTCGACGGACCCCGTGTGTGACGCCCCGAGGCGCTGAACGCATTAGTTTCGTCAGGCGTGCTCGCGATCTCGCCCGCGCTCCTGATACCGATCTCTATCGGTTCAACTGGAGCAGCAGCAGCACTTTCGAGCGCTAACTTCGTCGTGGCTCGCTAGCGGAGAGAGAACTTTCTCTCTCTCTTTATTTCCGCGAGCGCGCCTCGAAAGTTCATAACGCCGGAAAATTCCGTCTCGAGCGGCGCGCGCGTTCAGTTCGACAAACAAATCAGATCTCCCCGCCAACAAGTTTTCCGCCGATCCCCTACTTTTCTCCCTCCCTCTCCCCCCCGTCGTTTTTTTTTCTCATCATATTTCACCTTCGCCCTCTTATCCGCCGCAGCCATCCAAAACTCCGATCGGTGCTTGGCTGCCGTGGCTGCTTTTCTTGCAGACTGAATCGAAGAGTCTTAAATTTTCTACTTATATAATATATTATATTCGATTATTTTTCAGCTATTTCACAGTTATGAGTATGAATTGTGTCTTTTTTTTAGTTTTTTCAAAAATTTTATGATTTGATATCTACTTATGAGTTCAACTACTTACTGAAAGATTATTATCAATCGATATTTATCCACTTACGAAGACATAAAATTTTGCAAAATCTCGATAACAAAAATCTCTTGAACGTAACCACCATATCCCCAGCATCCCTTCCGACATGTATCTACATGAGGTCGTGGCTTACGCCGCTACGTTATACGTTCGACACGGCTGCACGCGCGCGTCTCCCTCATAGTCGATTCGGCAGCCTCTTGAGAGTTTTGCAGAAGCACAGCTCTCTCGATCTCTCGCCAACTTCCCCGGAGATTGTAGCTCCGAAATGAACTTGGTTCGATTCCCTGCTAGTGACACCTGCCCGCCGCCGCATCACTCTCTCCGCTCTATGTGGCTTAGCCGACATCGGCGTCAACGATTTACCGTTAGTCCTTATACGCGTTTATACCTATGTCATTATAGGCTGAAAGAGGAGGAAAAGGAATTGACAAGGTTGGGAAGCGATGAGAGCGAGGTAGCTGGATGAATTTTTAATTCGATGGAATTGGTATTTGGGAGAGCTTTACAAAGGGATAACGTTTATTATAATTTAGATGAAATTCTCGGAGTTCTCTCACATTTTCCTTTGAAATGAAAAAAATGCTTTATATATAATAATTAACATGTCTTTCATTTCGAAGCTTATAAAAATGTTTTAAAAATGAATATTTATATCTAGATCGTGCAAGAAGAAAAGGCCTTTTGTGAATGATGTGAGCACTGCGTCAAATTCAGAATCTGGCCACTCAAAAATCCTACGCCTGCGTGGTGGTTACTGAATTTTTGACGCTATATAATCGTCATGCCCTATGTAATATCAACTCTTCGGTAGAAAGAAACAGAAGGAAACCCGCGGACACAGTTGACGCGTATATTGTCCCACTACATGAAACTTCTTCATTTCCGTACGAGCCACACATCTATATCCATACACGCGCGGGATTCCTTCGATCTCAAAATGATAAATCATTTCCATACTCCCCCGCACGGTTATCTCCGCATCACCTCCACGATCCTCGCAGCTCGTGGAAAGGGAAAGGAAAGCCGATTCGGAGATTCGCGCTCGTAAACTCGCGGGAATTTTTCCAGGCCAAGCTTTATATATTTGTTTTTCGCAGACACACACGTTCCCACGGCCGCGCACGCCCGCCCATGACAGCTGGAAATATATAATTTATCACGCGTGCGATATATTCGGCCCCGGCTTGTATTATGGAATTTATAGGGGGGCGGTATCCGCGGCTGGCGGCGCGCTTTACAGCTACGCGGCCGTATCATTTCCCGTGAATATCGCGCGCGCATTCCGCAGAGCCCCTACTGTCAGAGAGCTATACTCGCGCCTGTGTTTTACTGCCGGGGCTGGGCATCGTTGATAGATCTCGCCAAGGTGTGCGCCTTCCAATGGGATAAAGGGGCTGTCGGAGGAATTGTTTCTTTGTGGCGCGATTTTTCGAAGAGAAAGTTTTGAATAACGCGATGTTTGGTGCTTCTTTGGTATGTTCAAAGCGCAGAAGATGGCTGGAAAAAGAGGATATTTTATAAAGAAATAGGTATTGCCCTGGCAAATATAGATACTCGGAATTGCAATTGATTCGTTAAATTTTTAATTACGAATTCGATTCATATTTTGTTATTAAATGCGGGGGCAGCATTCTTTATTAACATTTTATACGTATGTTTCAATAAATCATTTTCATTCGCTATTTTCTCGACTCGATTCGGAATCAGAAGCGTAGTTTCATGGGAACGTTCTCGCAAAGGAAAACTTCCCTTTCACCGACCGCTTTTAATCAAGGATCTTTATTTACACTGACAAAAAAGCTCGACTTCATCGCAAAAGCCAGACTCAATATCCGGCGAACAACATTCTTTTTTATTTCACGATTCGAGAAAACGAACCTTTTTTCCACCTACACCGAACTAGTTGCATCTTGCAAAAAGCAGCGCTCTTTTCAACTCGCAAAAAAGCCCGAGATTATTCATTTGACTGTATTAAATCTGACCAGCCGCAAATACACCCGTCCACCTACACATATACACGCCCACACATGGCACATACGCAATAGTTTCCGCGACGTATCAAACGAATTCAATTCGCATCCGCTGTATCTTTTCCACCTTCCTCGTACAAATGAAGTATAAATAAGCGCGCTTTGGGCGTTGCCGGCCGGCCGAGGCATTCCCAGCATCGAGATTACGCGAGCGCCTGCGCATGCGCCTGGATTTTGATCTCTAATTAGCTGTATATCAAATGAACACGCCGCCGCCGTCCGGCGGGACGCTGACTCGCGCTACTGCGCCGCGCGCTGTTCGTTAGCGCCGATTGCGTTTTAACCAGCAGCGCGCGTGCGCGTTTTTCCAGTTGTAACTGGCTTTCCTCTCTCTTTACGAACGTGTGCACAGCGTAGAAGTGCCTTGCTGTAATTACAGATAAATATCGCGGACGGCCTTTGAGCGTATCGTGCTGTGTATATATACGCCCCTTAAGAGATATCATGGATGCGAGAGGAGTTTTTTTTTTTAATCCTAGTTTAGTTTTAATTGGAAATTAATAAGATTGTTAAGATTTTTGCACCCTACTAAAGGAAGCTTTGTAACAGTGAAAATTGTATGTGAATGTGTTTGGTTGAATTTTTTTTTTTATGGTTATTTTAAAATGTATAATTTAAAAGGTTCTATGTATACACGGAAAAAAACTAATTGTTTTGGATCAGTTAAATTATCTAATTTTTTTTGAAGTGTGATTTATTTTGTACATTTTCGTTATTTTAACAACATAATTCCAAATACATCGCGACATATTTTATTTTTCAAATCTTGCGGTGCAGCGAAATCCTTAGTGATTGCATGCACACCATAGTAAAATCCCAACGCCGCGTCATTTTCATGAATTATAAAAAATCAAATTAACCTCAGGAGAGAAAAATTCGCTATGCCACTGACATTTTTTCACAAAGTCCCCCGTAGATTTTCCAGCGACGTGCATCCTCCCCTAGCACAAATTCAACCCCACTCAGAGAATTCAGAGATTCCGCGACGTCTTGCCTCTCTCGCTCTTCTTGAAGCTTCAGCCCCAACGAACAGGTCGAGTTCTTATGACGGCGGTAGCTTACCTCAGATGCCCCGACATATCTATATATACATATCTATATACATATATACACATCCGTAGTATTCCGCCTTAACTTCATTGACAAGAGAATTTCTCCGAGGAAAGATCCACCTAGGTTATTACGCCAGGACGCGCGCGAGCGCGCAAGTATCTCTCCTACTCAAGATTCACTCGCTCCCGGCGACGTTCGGTATATAACGGACTCAAGCAAACGAGCAGGAGAGGGGGGGAGAGAGGGAGAAAGAGGAAGAGAGATAGGTACGCAGAGAATGTCTCCACCGCGTCTTACGCGAACAAGCGCGCCCGGGCGGGCTTACGTCAATTCCCGTTTTCGTACCTGGGAGAGAGAGGGAGAGAGAGAGAGGGAAAGGTAATCTCTCGTGATCCTCAAGCACCAGATATTTGTCCGCAAACGTACACGAGGCAAGCGTGTATGTTTGTGTGGGTGTGTGAGAGGGTTTCGAGAACGCGCACGATCCCAACTGACGGCAATTTTGCCCGATCCTCGCTCGCTGTTTACGTTGTGTACGCGGCATTCAAAATGCACGCGCGAGCGGCTGCTTGATCTGGATCTGGGCGCTTTTTTCGTCGTTGCGGAGCATTTCGAGAGCCATTAAACGGCGAGCGTGGACAGAAATAGTTTCCGTACATAGTCGTGCATTTTTCAGAAATGCTCGCTCTCGGCTCCTTAAGCTGCGAGCGCTATTAGTGTGACTCTAATCTGGCATTCGACCAACGCGCAATCCTTAATAAACGAAGTAGGTTACAGTGCTGCCATATTACGCTTATAATATCCACGTTGAGTTCTTACGATTCGAATTGAAAAGGTCAGTTTTTCGAATCGAGATAATCTTGATTAAAAGGTGCACTAGCTTAATATCTCATCCGATGACGTTTTTGACAAAATCTTGGCGAAAAAAATGCATTAACGCGTTTACAAAAGAGGGTAAAATTTTGTTCATAGATTTAATATTTCAATAAAAATGCAAAAAAGCTTTTTTTTATCTTTTAACTATTGATTCCAGAATAGTCCTATAGACAAATTTGCAAAATATAAAATAAAACTGGAGAAAACCAGTTTGTATAAGTTTATGTAAACCAGTATTTATACTTTTTTAAGAATTAAAAAGTATTGATTGCTTCAAAAGCTCTTTCCGGTTAAAGTAGAGCGTTCAAAAAATATAAAACACACTTAAAGCTCGGGCTGCCGATTTGTACGATTTGCGCATTTTAGTGCCTTTTCGATGGTTAAACTTTAATAAAACGGTCAGAACTTTTGAAGGAATCAACATTTTTTTAATATTTTAAACAACAAATAAAAGCTTAATAAATGGTTAAAAGTTGAAGAAAATGCTTTTTTCGAATTTTCTTTAAATTTTCAATCTTTGAAAAAAAGGTTGTCTCCAAAACTTTTTCAATTAGTACATGATTTTTTCTTATTATGTAGTACAAAGAATAGGAAAAACCAACCTCGAAAGGTGTGCCTTGAAAAAAATTTTCACTCACTTTTGTATAGACGTGGTAATGGAGTTTTCGCAAAAATTTCATATTTTAAATTGACAAAGGGATGATCCGATGTTTCAAAGGGTGAAAAAAACTAGTTCTCAGAGTGTTATTGGAAGAACAACACAGCAAGTCAGCTGTATCCGGAAATCATCTGAACTATACAAAGAATCTCACGGTAGCCCACCTCAACAACTTATCTTGGTCTTCCAATACTCTCTGTCCCTCTCTCTCTCTCTCCCTCTCCCAGTCTTTGCTGCGGTAAATCCGGTAAAGGCTTCTTAGCCCTTGCCGAGTAGAGTGCTACCACCGCGTTCTCGGGTAACAAGCCTCGTCCGGGCAGCGTCGGGCTCTTCCCGGGGAATGCGTTTGATTAAAGCTCTGCTCGCTCGCGCCCGCGCGAGTACTGAGTCGAGTGCCTTATATCCATTGATAGTTGGGAAACTCGACTGATGCGCGCGCGCTCCCTCCGAAATATCTTGCGCCCCCCATGCACATAGTCGTTATCAAATTCCTGGCGATGTCCTTTCATTTCGCTCCTGCTATACCGCGCTGCGAGCGCCGATATCGATCGTCGATCTATACATATAGCGCACACGCGTACACGAAGGTTTCTTTTCTTTTGCGATGCAGTCGCTTGGCGAAAGAATGCCCTGTATGCGGAGGTATATATGTATATAGATAATGCATTGATTGACGAGAAATTTTTTGTAGACGGACCGAAGGAGGATGTGAAGCTTTGTCATTAATCACTGGGCGTGAATTTTTTCGCGAGCTTTTAGAATTTTTAAGCGCGGGGTATTTGGCACGGTAACGCTAATAATGGCGAGAGGGGGCGATAATTGAAGGTAAAGAATAATTGTAACGACAGCGGTGTATTGGCAGGTTGAAAAAAAGTGATTAATCGAGGAGTTTTTCATTCGGGAATACTACGTATAATGCCGATAAAATTTAATATGTTCTCTTCTATACAGTGCTATATGCAAATGTTTTAATGTATTCAACCTTTTTTTAATAAAAAAGTATGCAAAGCATTTTTTCACTAACCAAGTATATTCTAAAATATAGTATACGCAGCGATTCATTGTCAGTACGAAAAAGTGTACATCACTTGTAACGAATTTCACCCACACAATATTTAACACGTACCGAGCACACGCATCCCCAACTTTTATTACTCACCATCACTGAATTTTCGCTGCCATATCCCATCTAAATAATAAAAACGATAACGCGTATCGCCCAGCACGCATCGTATAAAATTATCAGAATTTAAAATTCCAAATTACCGTTTGATTACACGACTGCCGCGTGGCAATTTTTGCGCGCGATTCCACGCGCGTAATTGCCGCTTGAAACTTTGTCGCTTGCCCGCATACACAGCCACATGCGATACATTATTATTTCTCCCTCCCCCCGTTTCATCCGCTAAAACAATAATTTCTTCGCGAAATTTCGGATTAAAAAAGACACACATACACGCGCGCCCGCGTCCTCATTATTATGCGCACAGCAGCACGTTACCCGCATGTAATAACCCGCGCAGAGCCGCCTCGGGCTCTCCACTTCCCTCTCCCCTATACAAATGATATGCGCGATCGAACGGGAACGCGCGACTCTAATTCTTGTAAAATACTCCGATAGCTGAAGAGCAGCAGCGGCGATGGCCGTACTATGCATTTTTCGCATATTACGCTCGCGGCGGGAGCGCGCGCTCACGTTCATTAGCGCGAGCTCGTTGGAATGCATTACGAAATTATGAATTTTACCGGGGCTACGGTGGCGGCAGTATGGAAATTCGAGAGAGAGAGGTGGTCGAGCGGAAAGAGAGAGGGGAGAGGCTGCAGCAACGGCGAGCCGATCATAGCGCGGGAATTATTCTTCATTGACGCACTAACTAGCCGCGGGATCCAGCCAATTTGCAAGGGTCAGAATTTACTTTATGTACGTGCGGCTGGGCGAGCGCGCGCGAGCCAGCATCCCAAAGGAGATGGGAGTGGGATATACCTGTAGTTCGAGAAGTTATGTCCGAGGAGTATAGGTGCAGTTTATAGTACGGTTGGTGGAAAAGTATGCGGAACATGAAGAGAAAAAAATCTTTTATTCAAAGAATATAGTGATGATAAGTAAAATTATTGTTCTACTGTGATATTAATAGAAGTCTGACTTTGATTTTTCTCCATCTCAGCAAGATCGACATTTCTCCTAAATACGTCAAAACATGTACTTTTTATTAGTTTAAAATATCTAATTTTGATCCCAATACAAAACATCCATTCCCAATTATCCTAAACACGCGCGCGGCGACTCGTGTACGACACAATCGAATTAGTAGATTTTGCACGCTCGCCGATCATCATTTTGTCAAACTTCACTCTCCCGCATATTACGATTCCGGCCCGATAATCATCTAAAACACACAGGCCCAGCAGCGCGCTGGCTACCCTGCAATTGATGGACGTTAGATGAACATCACACATCGCACGGCGCGTCTAATCCGCCAGAAATTTTGGGGAGGCTTGCAATCGACATCGGCTATTATTTCGCGACGACAATCAGCGGACTCTCTCCCCCCACCTCCGTGTGATATCGCTTCGACTACGCGACCGTATAATTAGCCACTCGCGCGCGCGCGTAATCGATCGAATGCCACAGCGCGCGTCGGAAACAAATCAGCCCATGTAGCACACGATCGTTAGACGCGCGCGCAGAGGCCGACGAGCGAAACCAATAGCCAACCGCGGCGAAAATTCGAGTGAGTGAGTGACTGTTAGAGCAGCAGCTCGTCATAAGCGGATTAGCGCGAAATTATCGCAGTAAAAAAGAGGGGGAGAAGCAAAGGGAGAACTTTGGCTGCCGGCCAGCGGGAATTTCCTCGAGTCCTTGAGCGGCTCGTTCTCTCTCACCCTCTCTCGTCATCGTCGCCGTCCTGTATATACGCGGGGACTACAAGCTGCTTAGAGACGTCGAGCGGCATTGAGGAGACAGTCTTTGCGGCGAGTGGCAAAGGAAATGCGAGCGCGGTTGCGTCCGGAGAAGCCGATACAAGCCAAGACTCTCTCTCTCTCTCTCTCTCTGTCCCTCTTCCTCTCTTGACAGACCATCAGAGCTATTTATCCGGAACACGTTGGACGTTCGCGTGTAGCCGACTATGTCCGTGTTTATATGTATATGTGTAAGTGCGTGCTAGAGAGGATGAAAGCGTCGTATAGTATAGACAAGAAAGCGTTTACTTGATGATAGCTACGACACTGAACTAGATATTATAGATAAAGCGAGCGGAAAAAGCTTCGCCATTAAGGATGCTGCTGTTATCGAAACCATCGTTTTATTCTTTTGATTTGAAGGCTGGTCGAATGACATGAAAGACATTATTATATTATACAAAGTTTTTATAATTACGATCTTATTAATTTTTTATTATTATTATATCTATCGTAGTATCTTACCACATGATATACTATGCCAAATCTAATTTGTATTACCTTGCTTCTTCTTTAATATATTTACAAGAAGCAAGTATGTAATGATACAAATAAATGCAGGAGGTCTTTATTGAAATACTGAAATAAATGTTTTTTAATCACTGTATGATATAGATATGAAGATAATTAAGTTTCCAACAACAAACATATTTTTAAAGAAATGAAACAACGTTTTGAAATTTGAAATAAAATTTATTTCCTCCGCCGTAAAGTCATCAATAACTTCGCCATTACAGTCCTTTCTCTCGTTACTACCAGCCATTCAACTTTCATGCTGGCCTGTACGACAGCAATACGTCGTTAAGCTTCTTCCTCCATCCGTTCCCCAACTCGAACGCTCGCTCTGTACTCATTCAGCGGCAGAGCTCAGAGAGAAAGAGAGAGTGGAAGGGAGACAGAGAAAGTGAGGGAGAGATGAAGAAGAGAGAGAGAGAAGCCGAGACGACTACTCAGCCTCAGCCGCTGCTCTAGACGGAGAAAGCTCGCGTCAATTTCTCGTTTCCTTTACCGTCTCTCTCTCTCTCTCTCTCTTCCTCCGTTGCTGCTGCTGCAAACTGTTCGCCCGATAAAGGAGACTCGGGCTCCGGTCGTCCGCTAATTGCGTTAAGATCCCGAGGCGGTATACCAAGGCATCGTCGCAGCACGCGAGATTGAACGACGCGCAGCGCCTCCTGTTTTTGTCGCGCGCGCGCCCGCGTGCAAGCGAAATAGTCGGCTCTCGTTGCGGCGGATTAATCACGGCAAAAGGGTGAATTTCAATGAACGGCTGGGGTTGTTTTGCAGAAGAGAGGTAGTGGGGGAGGGAAAGACGCTGCGAGAGGTGCACTATTAGAAGGTTGATTAATCGAGCGGATATTTAATATTGCGGATTTGGGTGTCGGAGAAAGAGAAATTCGTGGTCTCGAGCGAGGGTGTCTGCTTGATTGCGGAAACCGCTTGAGATGTAAATCAAAATATAGTTTGAGCTAATTACGGTAATGATTACTTGGAATGAAAATTATCAGTGGCTCAGTAGAAAAACCGGAATTTAGTCAGACATCGTTATGGTACTTATAACAATGTTTTATATTACGTGAACAATCATCACGTACGATGAATTCTACGTTTTAAAATGATAATTAAAATTTTGATAAGTTTAGTTTCTATATGCAGAAGGGGAATTCCGAATCAGATTGAGCCCTTGAGAATTTAACTTAAGCACCAGCTTAAGTTCAAAAATATCATTTATAATCCAGCGAATCGTTAGTTAAATAACTTATCGTGAAAAAATAACAGATCGTGTATTTTATTCAGCCATAGCTAAAACATCTCGAGACACATTCTTAAGATCCGTAGATATAGAAGTGGCTGCGACCATCTAACGAAGTACATTAGAAAATCTTGACGATAGGGAGCGAAAGTGGGAGAGAAAAGCGCTGGAAAGCGTGCGGTGTTAATTTAAAAAGTTTTATGAGACTTAAATTAAAATCTCCGTATCGCGCTTCCAGCCCGTGAAACGGAAAAGAGAGCGGGAGACTTTCTTGCGCCTTTTCCTTTTGCAACTCGCCGCGGATTAAGTCACCGCGAGCGAGGGAGCAAGAGCAGCGACTTTAAACCAATTAACTCTCGCGGCTGCTCCCACAACGCATGATTATTTACCAAGTGAAATTAAATTGCGAAAGTGTGCCGTCTGCGACTTAATTCTTAATAAATACGGTACATAGAGTGTAAGAGGGTACGAGCGCTTAGCAGCCTACTGAGGCACCCCGTAAAATCAACTATAGATCTACTCTCGGTCGCGAAGACGCGAAGTTTCTTAGGCCTTGTTCAACGATTATTACTTTGAACACTTTCGAGTACGTGTGAAATACACAAGTAACAACCATCAATCGTGTGACCTAAAATTTAGTCTATAATAAAAAACGGCACGTTAGAAAAAAAAAATGTAATTAAAAAATGTTTTACAAGTTTTTAGTTTTTTAATGAACATTCAAACACTTTATCAATACATAAGTTTTCCCACACCTAATATGAAAATAGCTCGCTTGACACGCCCAACCCACCCTGTCTCGAGTTTGCATTAAAGTTCGTCACCGCAAACACGACACTGCGCGCCATCATCGACAAATTCCGAAGAGCAACAACAAATTTTCATTGAGTGACTGCAGCATTCACCGCTATACCACCGCCGCGCGCTTTTGCCCCGAGGGGAATGGATCAAAGAGAGCGAAGCGCGTTCGCGCACTATATTCTCCCTTCTACAGCAGCGTGTGCCCACCGGGCGGCGGCGGCGCTGAGCGTACACAGCATTAGAAAAGTCAAGTCAAATAAGAAAGAGCCACCCCTACTATATACGCCGTCGCCACCGCTGCCACCGCCTCCCCCGTCGTCTCTTTCAAAGGCATCAAACTGCTTCGAAGTAGCGAGGGAGAGACAGTCAGAGAGAGAGAGAGAGATAGCGGCAAGAGCCAATACGCAAACACTTCCCGACGCGTAATTTGCGAAGTTCGCCAGTCGCCCCGAGCGCCAGGCGCGCAGTGCGCCCCGCGCGTGCAGGAAATCGCAACTCAACGCGCGTAAATATATACCCGCCCCGTGAATACCTCGGCTTCTCTCGCTCTCTTTTTCCCCTCTCGCTTTCCCTCCCCCCCTCGCCTATACGTACTTTATTTACTCTCTTGACCTCGTTTTCGTCGCGAGCAGCGTGTACATATATATACTACCTACGCGCTCTCCACCCCAGCCGTAACTGAGAGATTTCGTGTTCGTTTGGGCTGCGCGTTCGCTTTTTCCGCTGTTGCTGCCGTCGCCGCAGCGGCTTTTTCCCTCTCCTACTCGCTCTGGTGTGCACGTAGAAAGCGCACGAACGAGTGGCCAGCTGGCTGGCTAGGTTTGAAAAAGTTTCGAGAGGGAAAGTTTCATTGCTGACGTAAATGCGCGAGCTCTCTCTATATATAGCTCCGCTTTGTCCTCGTCGACGGTTGGGAAATTTTTGCACGTTTCTCCGCCTCAACGTGCCGGGGGAGAGAGAGGAGATTACGGTTGTGAAAAATGAGCTGATTTCCATATTGCCTTTATATACAGGTATTAACGCGAATCGCGTAATCGCGTCTTTTATTCAGCAACAAGGCGAAGCGAAGCAAAGTCTCTCGCTGCCGAATGCTGGCGTACTTCAAAGTCGAAGGACGCAATTTCGATTTTCGATTTCGATTGAACTTCGCTTCCCATTCCGATAGCAACAGAGGGAGAGAGTACCCGATTCGGCGTAGATCGTGGGAAGATAAAAGTCGAGGAACGAGCGATCCCATCACTCCCCCGCGTACCATTGGGCAAGAAACGCGGGAGAGACAGGTTTAAGCCGCCGCCGCGCGCGCGTCCTTCGCCCGAGTTTTACGGCCGCAAGTTTGTCTGTTATCTTTCGGAATGAACCTATTAGCTTTCGTTCTTTCTATCCCGTAGTCTTTTCTCTTCTTTCTCTTTCAGTCGCGAGCACCTTTGAGGTACTTTACAATGCCTCGATCCCTTCTTACTTTCCATTGGGAGATTTTTATGGAATTAACCCTCGTCCCCCACCCGGTATACGTTTTTAGTCTGATCTCTTCCCAAAACTCTTTTTTTTCTCCTTTCTTGAAAACGGTTTGGGAAAAGTTTTCTCGTGTACGCAATTTTTTCAAAAAAAGTCCTACCCAGTTGACCTCTTGAAAGCAGATTTTAAAACTTGAAATAGCTCTGCCACTAAACTTTTCCCGGCAAAACTAAATTTGAGTATAAATTTTATAATTCGAGATATAATACGCGCACGTCAAGTTACAAAAGTCAAGTTTTAACTTCGCAGCGACGTGCATAAGAATAATTCCATTGCCGGCAGTACACGCACGCGTTTTTCTTCCATTCGGCTTTTGCAGACTTTTTGAATGTGAAATATATTTTAAATGCTACTCGGAATATGCAGTTGCGACTTTTCAGCCAGCGCCCCGAGCGAAAAGTGGCCAAATTCTCTCAAAAGTCCATGGTTAGCTTCATCAGGATTAAAACGACACTGCGCATTGAAATATTTTATTACACGCTAAGTACTCGCGACATTATATACGTATTCCAACTGTAATGCAGCTTAAAAGTGTGCCAGTCACGTGGGTCTATGAATAATGATTTACTCTTTAAAAATTATAAACTCTGAAATTGTATATAAAGTGTGTTGTAAACTTTTTAAATCGAGTAGAACATTCATTTGGTTTAAAGTTGTTAGAACGGCTTAGAAGATGGATGTCTATTCACATAAAAAGGCTTCATTACGTATAGTGGAACATCCACATCCCTCTCACATTAGACGAAACACACACATTCATCACGGAAAAGCCAGTTCACGTAAACGCGGTTCCTCGTGGAACAGCGGAACCGTCTTTCCAGCCGCGATCGAAGCGTGAAGAAGCATACAGGGCGGCGAGACTCGCGAGCGCAGAATGAATCGCCGTAAATCACAGCGGCGTCTGAGAAGTTTTCATAGCCGGTGCCGCTCGCGCGCGGCTTATACGAGGCGGCCCAGCTTCTCATTACCCAAGTTCTCGGTCGTCAAATTTTATTAACCGCCCACTTCAGGCCGCCGCCACCGCCGCTGCTTCGAACTCAATATCGTAGATTCGCGTAAGCTTTAACTACCGAACGTTTTCCCAGTTCGACTTCTGTTGCTGCCAGTGTGTGATAGAGTCCCGATCGATTCGTCTCGACTTTTTTCGTTTTTAGAGTTCGCTTGTGGGACGAATAGTTCCGCCGCAATGTGGCTTCGATGTATATAGTTGCGTTCTTCGAATTTGAGAGAAGTACAGTCAGTTTTTACGCGAGAATGGTATAGAAGTCGGAACTCGCTAAAGCTTCGCAACGAAAGCATTTCGCAAAAGCGGCGTATATAAATCAAATTGAATAGAATATGTGAACGAGCGCTCGTTCAGCGGGTTTCGTCCGTTTTTACAGCGAGTAAAACGACTTTGGCAGAGCCCGCGGCTAAAATAAAGTAAAATATTTCAAGATTCAAAAATTACGCAATGTAAAATGAATCTGCTAATTAATAACTCGTACTACGGTACCGCACGATAAAAGGATGCGTCCACTCTCTTTCTTTTTCTCTCTCTCTTTCCTGCGGCTCATTTTCGACGTTACCCCGTTCCACCCGGACAGCCAGCGCACGATATAATGGTTTCCATTTTTTCCCATCGAATGAGCTTATTGAATCCCGTCATCTCTCACAGCTATATTTCTCCCCGCGGCGCGCTGCAGTGCTCTTTTATATTTTTTCTTTTCCACATTTCAACCCCCTCTCCACGTTCCTTTTAACTTTTTCATACCTCGTGCGCTGGCTCGCTAGCTAGCTCGCTCGTAGCCGCGCACTGCACGCGCTCATTATCTCGTCCTCTCGAACGACGCGCGTTTTTTACGCCATTTTCCTCCTCTTCCTCTATACCGAGCCCGAGCCGCTGGCAGCTTTGTTCGTCCCTCACTCTCGCTCTTTCAAAGCAAGCAATAATTCCGTGCTCCTCGAGCGAGAACTAATTTCCCGACGTTTCGTACCTCGGCGTTTCATTCCCCTCTTTCTCTCTCACACATTCGTTTCGCTTTTATCGTGCAGCGCTCGCTCGTTCGGTCAGCGACGCACGCGCTCTCACTCGGCGGGCCTTTCGGAATCGTAACGAACGCAATAAAGGGGTCGAACTTTTTCCGGCAGCCTGAATGCGAGCGAGGGGCTGGTGAAAAGGGCGAAAAGCGTCTTATTTACGAGGTGCTTCTATGTGCGCGCGAGCCTTCGACATATGGACGTCCACGCGAAGGCGCGCTGCCGCCTGCCTTTTATTTTACACCTGGCTGGCGGAAATTTTATTGCTCGCTTTTCTCCCCAACTTCGTTCCTTCTGTTTTTTTTAGTTTTACTCGCGCTGGGATCGCTCACGCGCGTGCTTTGTTCTATGCAGAGCGTATAAAAGTCACACGTGCGCACTTGAGGTGGTATGAGTCGGTATTTGCCGATCGTCTAAAGAAATTTTCAGGTGTCGATCGATTTTACATATATATGTTCGTTCGGGTTTAGCGGTTATAAGATAAATTATACATAGCACCACTCTAACCGAATGATTGAGTGGTTTTGCTTAACTAAACTTGATGCGGATCAATGCTCTCGTCGTGATGTATATCCAATTAATTAATTAATTATAGCGCAGAGGCGTTTGTTGCATATGCGGCAAAATATACATCGTGCGCAAATCTCATATCTCGGTTACAGAGATACTATTTGCAGTATTAAGAAATATAAGGACCGTTTGATTAATAGCTTATAAATGAAAACGTATTTTCAGTTGAGCTATATAGTGTTGCACCCACACCGGTTCACCCTATCTTTCGCGAAACTGATCCAGTTAACAAATTCTGAGAAATGGAAAATGTACTTTTTCCCTGTTTACAAGCATAGTATACGCGCACAAATATTGAAAATCCTCTAGCACGAGCGCACCGTGTACATCGAGTTTACATTTCATGCGGGAAAACGCGTATAGCGAAGAATATGGGTCAAAGGAAAGCGGTAAATAATTTGTTTGCACAAAAATATTTGAAAAAATTCCGGGAATTATACGGGGCAATACTCGTGGCTTGTATTGACGTAGTTCCCATTTTGAATTTCGATAACGAAAAGTAAATAGCGAGTTATATTTAAAACCGATTAAAAATCGCAGTAAACGATTGAGCTATTTTCACCAAAAATTAATTGCATAGATATGCGATTTTCTTATAATATATTTTTAACGAAAAGGTATTTTAAAAATCTTAACGTAGAATATATAATACAATGTTAACGAATGTATCCTGTTATTTCGATTATTGATACACCCAGTTTTAACAAAACATACCGTATTATCATATTTAAATATTCTCCGATAAAAGTATCTACTTATTGTTCAGTTGGAAAACGATTTTCCTTTCATTTTCTTCCGGATTCCCTACCATTTTGTCGTAATTCATGAAAAATATGCGCAGAGCACAGGAGATAATTGATTTCCAATATAAAACACAGTACTTAGTTTAAAAAACAACGAAACGAACAGGCTTACAATTTGAAAAGAGTATGTTAACCACGCTGTACACGAGCTTTATAAAAACAACACAGATATTGAAAATCCATTTAAAATAAAAATAAAAAATAACACAACCGACCTTTAGCTGGGTGGGCACAGGCTCGGAGGCGAGGAGTTGCTTCAGCGCCGTATGCCCGTGTCCGTTCTGCTGTCCGGCGCCCGCGGCCGCGCCTCCTGGTGTGCTCGGCGTGCTCGGGTTGCTACCCGGCGTGTTGGGCGTATTTGGCCCTGTCGCCGGGCTGCTCGGGCTCGCGCTTTCGTTACCCATGCCGTTGACGTTCTGCGACCCGTTGTTGCTGCTACTACTGTTGTTACTACTGCTGCTGCTGTTACTGTTCTTGTTATTGCTGCTGCTGTTGTTATTGTTGTTGTTGATGTTATTGTTGCTGTTGCTGTTGTTATTGTTGTTGTTGGGAGTGCCGTTGCCGCCCGCGTGATGGTTCTCCGTGTGCCGGCGCAGACTGCGCGCGTCGCAGTACGACTTGCCGCAGCCCTCGGCTTTGCACTCGTACGGCTTTTTGTTGCGATGCGTGAGCATGTGACCGTTCCTATAGGCAGATAAACGATAGCGAGACGTTAAAGCATTGGAATAGTCTCGGCGTTTCGATAACTTGAGTTTAAATTTGTCTGTAATTATTTATAACGTGATATTACAACCGCGAATATCCAAATTCCAAATGTAAATAATATATTTTTTCGATCAAAAGGACTCAATTCAAGTATTTCGTCATCACGAATCAAGAAAATAAAATATTTAAAAAAAACACCTTCCCCAACTTTGTTATTTTTAAATGTGTTCAAATATTTGGCTTATAAAATTACATAAGCTCGTACGTAACAAAAAGAGATAAAAAAATGAATCGATTATCACATGATCAAATGAGTATAGCTAGCTTCTCTTTCCACGACTTTTCCCGCATCTCGAGCGCAAATAACAAACGAGGCGACGAGCACGCGCATTTTTCAATCATCCAAATTGACCGCGCGCATTGCCGCATGCTATATACATACGTTCTCCCAAGCCCCATCTCGCCGTGCCCGCGGGAAAATCAATGAGCCAGTCAGAGCGTATAGCGAACGAGACGAGCGCGGGATACTCTGTATACGACCAATGAAACGCGACTAGTGCACTCGCAATTGTCGAGAGAGTTGCTGCCGCTGCTATACATATACGGCTGTGATGTGCGTATCGCTTCTGTGTCACGCGTGGAGTGCGTGAACTCACACTGCCGCACCGGCAAAACTGTGCGCCAGCATGCTAAAGATGAGAGAAAGGGAGAGAGAGAGAGAGAGGGTGAGAGAATACGCGAGGGACGCGATAAAGTGATAGCTCGTATGCGATTCGAAATCCGAGAACATGCGTTAGATCGAGTAGTGCGAGTACGGAAGAGCGATAGAACTAGATAGAGAGAGGGCCGCGTGTATGTAGAATGTTCGTACTATCCATCATCCACTCCGCTAGGAAATTCTCACCCATTCGAAAGTTCTCTTTCTTAGTCTACAATCTTCTGCTTTTGATCTCTTAAATCGTATAGATAGCAAATATCTATATGTAGCTTCTTTCTCCTTCGCTGAATTTTCCAATATGCAGAAACGTGTGAGAAAGAGCAACCGACGTTAAAGTATTAATAGTTGAAGCTTGCATCGGGGCTCCCGTAAGCCACGCTGTGAACTATGCCGTTTACATTGTTTAATGAGGGAGACAAGAAAGGCAGAAAGATAGAGAAAGAGGTGGACAGGCTGGTAGAGATTTGCATAGAAGAGAAGAGAGTGCGTGGATCGAGAAAGCGAGAGGGGAACAGAGAGTTGGGGCGAGAGAGGGAAGCTCTTGAAAATCAAAGATGAGCCTCGTTTTCTTGCTTGCCTCAGCTCTATTTTTCACGCTCTTTGTCCTTGTGGCACGGCCTCTTTTGCCTCTTCTACCCCCGCGCGAACTCTGGAGTGTTGCCCCTTTGTGCGGTGCAACAAGTATGTTTATGCACGGATTTCTCGCATCAACAGGTTTTTTAGGCGTCGTGCTGTTTTGTGATGTCTTTTATCTTCAAATTTATTCTCTTTGCTGATCGTAATGACGATTCATAGATCGACCGACTGTGCTCACTATATTATACTTTATGAAAAAAGCTAACATTGGTGTAGTGCAATCTTATAATAAATAATAGATTCCAAAGGATTTCTTTAGAAAGAACTTCACTAAAACACATCGCTTCACCAATTCATATTAGAACGATTCAAAAAATAATGAAAAATATAGACGTAACCTGGTGGCAATTGTATGGCAAAATTTCATTAACATTTTTGATTATTGAATATACTCTTTATATATATTTTTTCTAAATAGCTATCGATCACTAATTAATACAGAGTCAAACAAGTAGATTTTAACGATAACATATAAAATCATAGTGACCAATTACTTGCGGGAATAAATGCTACAATATTTTCGCAGTTACTTGGATTATTGCTGAAATATCTGCAAAATTTTCAATACTAGGGAAATTTAAACTTGGCCAACCTATAATCGAAACAAGAAAAAGAATTGATACAGAGCTGTACCTCAATACTTTCATCTTACTCTTGATAAAATACTATTAGTAATTTTTAAACTATTTTTCGGTTGTAATATAGATTTAACATACTTTACTTTGATGAAAATGATCAGCAGAAAACTTCAAAGTATCAATGAACATTGCACTACCAGGTTATTATCAACTTACAAAGAAATCCGCTTTCCTTATGAAGACATAGAAGAAATTCGGACCAATTTCCTTCCTGAACGTCAACTCTACACGATCCCTCATCCACGCGCACGCGCAACAAGTAGCCACCGGTGCCGCGCACCCAATTGTGCGCGGCAGCAACGAGTCGAGGAGAAAAAAGACTCGGCGAAAGAGTCACGAGATGACGCGCGTTACCGCGCGACTACTCTCGAGGGTCGTCTCCGAGTAGGGGTCCACTTCTCATCCTTCTCTTTCTCTTCCTCTACTCAACGAAAGAAGCTATGCCATGCGACTCCGTCATAATTGTATTAATCTGAGAAACTACGGGGCAGGGCGTGCAACGACGTCGTTAAAGCCAAGCGCGGCGGAGATTCGAGATTAAGAGTAGATAAAACAGCTCGTAAGCGCGAGCGATGCGCCGTCGGCGATAACTCGGGACCCGGACAAGAGGAGCGGCTAGTCGTCGTCGTCTTCGTCGCCGTGGCCACTTTAGCCGGAGTGACGTTATCTCTCGGGCGGGCGACTCGAGCTGGGTAAGTATATAGAGAGGTGCTTCAACGCGCGGAAAGAGAGGAGGGATCGGAGATGATAAGTGGGGAGTGAAACCTGGGAGTTTAAATAATACACACTTCCAGTGGCTTAAAGCTGGTAATACGACGTATCAAGGAACAATTCTGAGAGTTCAAATTTCATAACTGCTATTTGAAAGATATGTGTTATGACGGACGATAACATCTAAGCTTACGGTTATAAAAGTTATTGTAAAAATTGTATTTATTTCAACTAGAATAAATTATTTACGTAAAAGTAAAATAACATTTCTTTTACGCTTCATTCAAGATTGCAATTGGCCCGAGCAAAAAAGCCATCTGTAAAATACCCCGGAGCTTATTGAGCCGAGGGAAATTGTCATTTACGAGGCGGCAAATTTATATCGAGCACACGGCTGCATGTGGTTTTTACTCAACCCGACGAGCCCACCCTCTTTACCTCTCGTATAAGAGCAACGGATCGTTAGCGAACGGGCGCGCGAAATTTCGCGAGAGAGTAAGAGAGAGGCGAACGATCGGACCCGGTCGCCGAAGAAAGTTTAACGGCCGAGCGAAATACCGTCGGAACTCCTTAAATCAGCAAAGTTTTCCCCTAGTCACGACTACTACCCACGACGACGATGGCGACGGCGTAACGGCTTTAATTTGTAAAAGCTAATTTACCGAACTTTTAGCGCGCGACTATATACCCGTCAAAGAAAAAGGCGCTGTGCTGCTGTGTGTAGCGGAGAGGAGAGAGAGGAAGTCCTCGTCGTCGTCGTCGCCGCGCTACGCCCGATCGCCTCCCCAGACGAGCCGAACTGAGGAAGACAGGAAAATTGAGTAAGTATCGATGAAAGAAGGAAATCTGGTGAATCGAGAATTTTTTAAAGAAAAAGTACCGGCAGTTCATTGGCCCGTTACGGATATAAATGGAGAATTTCCTTCGTTATATCATTTTTACCTTGAAAGGAGATTAAATTTAAGAAAGTTTGTAATTCCTATATATTAAGAATTTTTTTAAAATACATTGATTTTTGGGCCAGCAAAAGAAATAATTGATAATGAAAGTATACATGTCAGTTAGACTGGTAATATGAATAGATTGCACAACAAATTCAGCAAAATTTTTCTGTAAATTAAGTACCAAAGTAAAAGATATTCTGACCGTGCCAAGTCTGTGCAGAATAGGTCCGTTCAGAAAAGTTGATAATAATTAATGAAAATGAGGAATGGGTTCTTTCTCATTGAGTTGATGAAATACAACCTAAAATAATCGCAACTTATAATTTGCGCCAAATATAATATATATATAAACATTCCACTTTTTATTGAAAGAAGATTCGTCTTTTTGGCGTAAAAGAAAGGCCGAAGAATCTCCAGTCATTTCTATTGTTACTAAATTAAGAAGAAACAAACTTAGCCTCTGCAGCTCCGGCCTTTTCTCCTCCCTCTTCAGCAAAATCGTCTTTTAAAAGAACTCGAGAGACCGAAGGATTTAAGCACCTGCTTTAAATCTCCGAGGCGGCCCGATAAAATCGGTCCGTCTTTCCTCCCCCGCCTCCCTACCTCTGCTCCCCTCTCTTTCTCACGGAAAACTTTTAAATCTCGCGAAAAACAGAGATAAGACTTTTTCACGCGCGGCGGCAACGACTATGGCTATTTCGCGCGCGCCGAGCGAGGCACACAAAGACAAGTAAGTACGGAACGGCGAAAAGTCCTTCGCGAAGTAATAAAAATAAAAGGCGCGGGGCAGAGTCGCACAAGACAAAGAAGCTGCAGCTAGCAGAGAGATAGAGAGGACGCTAAAAAGAGGAATAAATGACGTCAATCGACGAATAAAAGTATCGAACAGTTAATGGAGACGACCGTGTCGAATGCAAATCTCCCGCTGGCCTCGTTAGCGTGTCCCAGCTCGCGTGCGGGAGAGGCAATTTGGTTTACCACCGCGGCAAGCGAACAATTAGAGGCAGAGAAGGTTAACGAGGCGCGCTGCCGGATGATCGCGCGCGAGCGTCGATACAAAAAGAGAGTTGGAGAGAGAAAAAGAACGACCCGCTCGTTTATTGCCGCGCGCCGAAATGCCGCGTCTATTTACTGCTTTTAATAAATGAGGATGAGGCAAGTGAAGTTAATTTCGAAATTACTTTCGCGCGCGAGCGTACCGTCCTCGCGAGCACACTGAATGGATTGCTTTTTAGTTGAATTTTAATGAGACGCCGACCTGCTGAAACTTTGTGCGCGATTCCGGCGGGCGGCTGAAGTGTTTTGAGTGGAAGTGCGCAATGAAATGCCGCCTGTCTTTCTCCAGCACGCGAGAGAAACAATCTGAAAGTGATACACGAAGGTTAATTGCTATTGCTGCGATTCCCGGAATGAGTGATTCTCTGACGTGGGGGCTTTCTATAACTTGATTACTGACTTTGATGTTAAATTTCTCTGACGTTTATATTATTTCATTTGTAATGCCATTATTGTTACTAAATAGCCCAGAGTAAAATATAATCTCGTCGAAATATTACAATTTAGAAAGATTGTGAAATGAAAGCTGGAAATCAGTATAGAGTGTTGTAACCATACCGCCGCGTTCTTAATTGCAAAGAAAAATATTGTCCTCGTCTGTTTGGAGACCGAGAAGCGCCCAAAACCCCGGAAAAACGTACAGCCAACAAGATATAATCCCCGACTACTCAAACCACCTGACAGAGCAGCATACACACACATACCCATATACCTTGGCCACAATCATCCCTTTCTAAACCGGCCGACAAATGTGGCGCGACGCGCATCGATCCCCTCACCTTCCTCCCGTGCACCGCCCGACGAACGAACACCGACATAGACGGAAAGAAAGAGAGAGAGGGAGAAACAGAGAGAGCTCGCCGGGCAAATAACGTCGACGCGAACTTTTTTCCGAGCCTTCTTCTCCTCCTCCTAATCCGCAGAAACGTCCGCGCAGCGTCAGCTCGTTCGCCGAGCGCCCGTTCGTCTTTGTCGTGCTCGCTCACCCCCTCGAATGAAATAGTAACGTGCAGCTCGCGCGCGCACGGATAAAGAGGAAGAGAGAGAGAGAAACAGAGAGAGGGAGGGAAGGAGAGAAGAAGAGAGAAAGTGCTGCAGTCCCCTCGAGCGAGCGCCTCGCGAATCCCAAGCAGCAGGATTTAGAGATCCGACGCACGCGCGAGTCTTTGAAGGAAATACACGGGTAGAGCTAGAGAGAAAGAGAGAGAGAGAGAGGGAGATAGTCGACCAGTTAGCTCGAGCCAAGTCGCTAGTAGCGGTGGTGGTAGTTGAGTCAACGGAAGGCCTCAGGTAGACCTACGCCGAAGCTATTGATTCCCCGTTCGCTTCTTCTTCTTCTCGGTCCTCTTCTTCAGCTTCTCCTCCCGTTTATTTCCTTTATTTTCCTGCTAGCTGCTCGAGGAATTGAATCCTCGATCCGCATATATAGCTACTACTCTTTCTCTTTCTATACCTGGTGGAACACGCGCTCTTTGTTCTGATCGGCGCCGTTATACAGGCTGCTACTGGCTTTTGCCCGACAACTACGACTATATACTATAGCACCTATTGTTTTTTCCGGCCGCAGCGTGTTTCGCGTAATAATTAAGGGCCAGCGGTGGCGGCGACGTGAGTGCCGATACTTCGCTCCCCGAGCGCAGCCTACCGGAAGTATTAAGAAACACGGGCTTGCAAGCTAAGTGGTCGTGGAATGCTAGCGAGTGTCAGGCTTGCTATGTTTTTTTGTTTTGCTGCTAACGCATATCACGAATAGTTTTTATTTTTGGTCGGTTTCATTGAGATAGGTCTGTGAGTACTGTTTATGTGAAATTAGCAACTAATTGAAGGTTGAATATCTCAGTTTCTCATAACTTCCGAATTAATTTCGTATTTTTTTTTTTTCATATTTGTTAGTTTGTCCTTAAATAATCGTGTTAATTTCCAAAGTTAAGCTCTTAGACCAATATTTCACCTACCTGTCGATATAATCTTTTTCAGATCGTTGATATATTGTGTTTATCTCTTTTTGTATAAAAGCTACTGAACCGATTTAATAAAGAATGATTGATCTTCCAATAAGAAACAATTCATAAATCGAATTTAGCGAAAGTAGCAAGAAAGGCATAGAAGTAGAAAGAGAGAAGTACGGTAAGACCCGATCTTTTGATTAATTTTGCAAACGTATTTCCTCGACAGTCTGCGATTTGTATACCATCAAGACACGACATTTGCACATTTGCAAAACACAGCATCCTCTTCCTTAGTTCTTGGAATTTGCGACGACGCGATGCATGCAGATGTCGTAAAATGATATGCGCGCAGATTGCTGCTATACGGTATAGCCTCAAAAAGAAGTGACAAAGAGGAGGAGGGAGAGAGGGCGGAAGGAAGGGTAGACAGAGGCTGCATAGACTTAAGCAGATGCGCGTATATTATATAGTTATACACATATATAGAGATAGCGATATGTATATATGTATATATATGTTCTGGTTGAACTCACAAGTGGTCCTGCCGCTTGAACGCCTTGCCACACATCGTGCAGACGTACTTCCGCTCGTCGCTGTGCGTCAGCTTGTGCTTCGTGAGCGCCGATGCGTTGTTGAACACTTTGCCGCATACCTGCGAACACAAAGCAACAGGGGAAGAGAACGTTAGAGTCGAGCTGTTACTATACCGTTGCTGCAGGCTGACTGCGCCTCGCTGCCGCTAGCGTGACGCATGTGACATTGTGCGCCGCCGCCGTCGCGCTTCTTGACTTCGACTACTTAACGCTAAGCGCACCCGACAACTTCCTCCTCTCCCGCGTGCGCGCACACGTCAGCATCTACGGATCGGAATATTATGAATTCGAGCTAATTAACTCACTGGAGATGTTATATTCGCAGACGGTGGAATCTAATTATACAATTAGACGTTGGTATACCGTGGCGCAGTCGTGCTTTCGTTACGACGTATGGGTTTCAAAAAAGATATGGTGATGTGTGTAACTTTGAGGGAGAATAGTTGGATGTAAGTGTGCCAGTGGAGATAAAATTATACAGATTAGCGGTGTTTATATATCTTGAGGGGTATAAACTATAATAATCCTTATTATTTTTTTTACATGTATCTTTTGGAAACGAGAATATGAACGGCTGTGCCACAATGGGCAGATAAAAGTAACTGAACCGAATAAACTAATGCTACTATGAAAAATTAGTCAAAATATGTTTGATCCGATGAAATTGTGAAATGTCACGGTATAATTTGATGAAATCAGTAGAAAAATCACAATTTCATCAGACATTCAATAACATACTTAAAACATCACTATTTATTCAAGCAATAATTTACTTACCTAAATAAATAGAAATTACATTTTAATAATTAGTCATTCTTACAATATGATTGAATGTCGGACGAAATTGTGATTTTTCTACTGATTTCGCCTTTCACATTATGCTTCTTCAATAGTCACATTAATTTTATGTGTTCATTATTAATATTCTATTTGAGAGAGCATCGGTATGCTTCTTCCTTTAGTACTAATAGCGAAAAAAGAGTTATATTTTATCTATAGATTATATAAGTGATATACCATCATTTATCATTCGAACAGTGCAGAAATGAAAGGTATCAATAGAACGAAAGAATCGCTTTTGATTAAAAAATCCTTAAAAGAAAATTTTATTCGACTCTTTGAGGCAAAATACGTACGCTGTCGCCAGAATAAACGCTGAAAAGAAAAGCCAGGCACGAGAACTCTTCAAGGCTCAAAATGAGATTTTCTTATTAAAGACCAGGCGGATCGTTAAATCGTGTGGACGAGAGCGTGAGAAAGGCGGAAAGAAAGCGTCAGCTCCACTGAAGCGCACGCGCTCGGGCGCATATAAATCGGGCCCCGCGTCGGTGATACTCGTTCCGCAAACTCCCTGTAAAATCGCCGGTCAGCAATTTTCAATTAGCATGCATGACTCTCGTAAAACGAGGTGCGCGGGTGGAGGTTTTACGAGGGCCGATAAAGGATCGGGATTACCCCCTGACTTTCCGTCAGCTCGCCGGCCCGTTTTCCTAACCCAAGCTCGTCGATTCTCCGTCGTGGCTGCATGCGATTGCCCCTCGCGCTAGCTTTTAAATCTCGAGGATGCTGAGCAATCGCGAGGTCGTATTATGGTTGAGTGTTGGCGGGCACTCGCTTTGTTTACGACGCGTAGCGCGATCTGTGCGGCTTTTCGAGCAGTCTTTCTTTAAATTGGAACAGTTGTTCAAAATAAAACGATCGGCTGGGGACATTTCGTAATGTTAAATTTTTTAATGAATTGCTTTTCCGAAGATACACATTACTATTATGATGGATGAAAGTATATTTTAACAGCGATAAGTTCAACGAAGAGAAGAAAAAGGATCGTTAAATTATGGATTTTCTATATTTAAACTGTTAGTAATGCAGAATATAGTTATAGTTTTAAATCCAATAACGAATACCCATTCACTATATATTTATTTTATTAAAATGACCGTCATGAAAATTTACCAGCCAGATGATATATTACCCATGCAGTCGGAACTCGGCGGCAAAGAATTGAAATTCAAGCAAGTTTAAACTACATAAATCTTAACAAGAATCATAAGCGTGAAATTGCAATCAGCGCATATAATGATTAAATCCCGTGGACTTGTTATCCGACCAACCTTAATTTCGCGTCATAAAATCAACATCATTTGAATATTCATGGCCCACACCCGCGCGCGCGCCCACCGATTCATCCGCAGTCGCGCGTTAGCTAGGGTACTTTACCGGCCCCCACCACCCTAATGCCCGCCCGCTGGAATAACGTAATCAGCAGCCGCATCGGAAATTATTTCTATTCAATCGAATTATAATCAGTCGAATGCCCTTTGCATCGAGAAGACCGAAAAAATATATAAGTATAATGTACCAAGGCATCGAGGAAACCACGATCAGCTATTGTTCCGGGCCGTCGGCACGTGACACGGCAGTGGTGGAAAAAAATTCCAGGGGCGAAAAGAACGGAGGAGAAAATCACGGGAGAGCTGATTTCACGAGCGCAGAGCACGAGCTAGTGCTTATTAGCCGGCAGGCGGCGCCGAAATAATTGGCGCGAATCGCATGAATCGATTGGTTTTTGCGACACGCGCAGTATACCACCCGCAGTTTTGCCCCTCTCCCATCGCGCTGGACTAACAGAGCGCGAAAACCACCGTGGCGCGCTGTACCCCCCTCCCCCGCTCTCTTTGCTGATTCGGCGTTCGCTTTGTCGCTCCATTTAGCTTTCATTTCTCGCTCGCGAACGGAGAATGGGGAGAGGGAGAACTCAATTTGTTTTGTTTTCGTTGAAACAATGGAGAGCGTTACCGTTTCATTGTATAGCGCGAATGCGCACATTTTCTGGTAATGACGAATTAGATGTCATTAATACTTTTACGAAACTCATCATGTTCTATGGGAAGAAAAATGATTTTTGTTTTGGGACGCGATTTTATAGTGGGTTATGTGAAGTAATTCAGGTATTGTACAGAGAGCTTTTGCGAGAGACATTTTGTTAGGATTTTAGATGTGTATTTTCGAGGAACAAAACAATCTATAATATAATTGTCAAATATGAAAATTGTCTATATATTTTATATCACATTATTAAAAAAATTAATTTGAGTATAACAATATGTACTATTCAATAAATATTGAATAAATTGCCTATTTCTTTGAAAAAAAAGTAAAAACAAAAAATTATATATATTATTATCTTCCAATATCCTGATATTGAAAAAAGAAAATTATTCATTTAAAGAACCATTGAAACCCAAGACAAAGCAACACGCTAGCGCTGAAAATTTGAAAAATTTTAATAAGCTTTCAATAGATTTTCCACCGAATACAAATTCCTCCGTGCTGGAGGCACAAAGAGCTCTGGTGTTCTCGTCGACGCGAAGGAACGCGAGGGATGAAAATTTTCGCAACTTCCTCACCACCTCCTCCCCCCAACTCTCGTGGAATCAAAAACCCAGGCATAAACGCATTGTAATGCGATAAGCAGCGCAACCGAGCATAAGATCGAGTTGACGAGCTTTTCCGCGCGAATAAATAAGCGATGGCCCGAGAGCAACTTTGACCCGACTTTCTCTCGCCCCCTCCAACACACCCGAGATCTCGTTCTCCTCCATTGCGCATACGTACATATATATACATACAAGTATAAGCACAGGACGCACCGCGGCGTTGAATCGAAATTAATTTTCAGCGCACCTGCGACCTGCCGTTCCGCCCCCTCCCTTTCATCCGGGGCTACGTAGAGACTCGCGCTTTCATTATTGGAAAAGTCTTACGGTTTCCGCAATTTTCACTCGGGTCCGAACTACCAGCCGAGTCGATTTTCACGAGGGGAGGAGGGCAACGAAGACGCGCGCGGGCAAAAACTTTTGCTCTCGCGCGTATATGCACGCGCAAGAAGCGATAGAGTGAGAGAAAAGGAGAACGCGTAAAATAAGAGATAGAGCGCGTCGGCCCTCCCCGAATCGGAGATAAAAAACGACTTTGGAGTGCTCGCGCGCGGGCGGGTGGGAAAATCTGATATTACGCGCGAGTATATTAAGAAAACGTGCGCGCGCGTGTCTGAGCTCTCGGCAAATATTATGATTTTCATTTCCTCTCGGTTAATTGAAAAGCTTTGACGCGACTACGCGCACGCAAGTGCACCGATCGATGCTACCCGAGCGCTTCCCTCTTTTTTCTCTCTCTCTCTCTCTCCATCGCAGTACGACGCGGCCTCCATTCGCGGGGAAATTGAAATCGCGAGTTCGCGCTTAACTCGGCACCACCCGGGAGATTTCATAATGTATTTGCTAATAGGAAAGAGGGAAAAACGGTAAGGGGAATCCAGTCGTCTTATTATCATTATTAAAGCCAGCGCGTTTGCATAGGGCGTCGTGCTCATTGATTACTATTTGTCGAAATAATGATTATTTGGTTTGAATAGATCGACGAGGGGGGAGTAAGCTTTCGTAGTGGTGCATGGCCACACAAATCTGTGATTGGTGAATTTATAAATTCTACGTATATAACATTGTCTTATTTGGTAGAAAATAAGCCAACTTTGTTGGTTAGCGTGTTAATCAATCGACATGAAAATTTAATTAAAATTATTCAAAACTAAGTAGTATTATATTTTAAAACATTTATAACAGAACATTTTTACATGTATAAATAGGTATTCTTCAAGAGCAAAATAATCATGGTGTTAGATTTTTAATTTAAAAATTACAGTTCGCCAACCGTTCGTTAACATTTCTACCAGGTTAATATTGAAAAAAATAATTGTCCGATCACTAGTTTTACTTCTGCATCAATTTTGAATATTAATTTTATAATGTTGATACACAAACACTTAAATAAAAACAACGCTACAGCATACATCATCATCAGGAGTGCATGTCATCCCGACAAAATTAATTAATTAAAACTCTAGCTGAAATTCGCTTGCGTGCACGTTATCCTCGGCATTTCCGACAGAATTTCGAAAGATCTCCGTTACTCCCTCTCGATCTTCTCTCACTCCAACGGACCAAACGCGTGTCTCCCCTTGACGCGGGCTTTATCTCGCGCTCTCCATCTTTCCTCGGGCATTCGGAGCATGATGCAGAAAGCAAGTCGAACTCGACGAGATCTCACGACGCCCGCGTTTGCGCCAGCACAAGGATATTGCCTTTCAGGTGGCGAGGATCGGAAGTGGGACGCTACTCGTCGAGAGTGCGCTGAGTCCTACTCCACAGGCCCTAAGCAGAAAATCTAATTTACGCGCGCGAGCGCAGCTTAACTCTCCTAAGGAGCTCCAGATGCGCGAACGCCTCGGATACAGAGGAGAGAGAGAGCATCAATTTACTCGCGAGCACGCGACAACGTTGACGATGACACATCTACGCACGTCTCTCAACCTCACCCTCTATCTCTTTCTCCCTCTTCTCTGTGCCAAAACCCGAATTCAGCGTGTGTATGTGCTCTATATACTCGGATGTGCGGAGAAGCGGCATGGTAGCTCGTCAGCCATTCGCGGATACACGTCGGTTCGCGCGCGCGCGCCCAGCTCCTGGTTTACTCTGCTCTGCTACGACAGGGGTCCCCTTCGAAAGCTGAACAAACATCATTACTACCCATCCTTCGACGGAGAGAGCGCTCGCATACATCGTGTGTGGTACCTTATCCCCGCGTTTGCGCGACTGCTTCTCTCTGCCTACATTTTTCGTACTTCCATATGTATATGCGTACGATTTTCAGATTCCGGATCTCTCGACGCGACGGTTCGCCCGGAAAATTCTAAGGATTCGTGTTATTCGAGTTATTGGGCCTTTCAGGCATTCCATATCGGTAAAATGTCATGTAAATATTGGGCTTTTATACTTTTTAATTTGTACGTTATTTCAGGATTTTAAGTAATTTTTTAATAACCATGAATTTTGTAATTTTAATTTAGTTAATGAGTAATATTGTGGGAAAATGTAATTTCATTATTAATTTTCTTTTATATTTGCGCAAATTTTTGTGTTTTATTATATTCAATGTTAAACAAGTTTTTTATAACTTCTAGAACTAGTATCGGTGGTCAGATATATTTTATTTTGCAAAGCATTATAATTAGATAGCAAGATTTATTGGAAATTTATCAAACCCGTGAAACATGACTTTTAGGATACCCTTGTCAATGTACCAATATGAAAAGACCGCAATAGTGTGAAAGAGATAAAACTAGATAAAAGTAGCTTGTGCTTGCTTTTTCAAATTAACAGATATCGACTCATTTTAAATTGAAGCCAGTAATACAAATATTAGCGATATGTTGATACATTTACAGACCGTACGTGTAATGTAACTTCAATTTATTTTGAATTTTTTATTAGTACCATGGCCACCCTCTGTTCGTTTCCAATAAAAGAACAAAGCAAATAAATATGAAGCATACAGAAAATAAAGAATCGTATAAATATCATTAATAAAGGTATAATTATAAATTATCACTTTATTATCAACATAATTTAAAGGCTCTGATATTCCCTAAATGATTAAATTTATTTCTTAAAAGAAAACTACAGCCGTGAAAAGCACAATAGAAAAGACGACAACCCGGCTTACATCTATAAAATTCTCAGCTGCAGCAGAGCAGCCAAGCCCGCGTCGTTCTCTTTTTCCTCGTCTGTTTGTATTTGGCTGAAGCTCGCGCTTGTCCGTCTATTCCGACATTCTTTTTGTCCCGCGCATGTCTCCGTCGGCTGTGCGCGCCCCGTCGCCTCCGGAATGCGTAATTCGAGATAGACGTGCGCTCACCCGGGAGAAAAGAGCCGATATAGAGGAAGTATCGAGACGTCGACGCGCCGGAATTCCGTGTATATATCTATACAGTACCGTCGTGGCACCGCGTCGTATCAAAGAACACGCGGCTCATGTGTGTCAAACACGCGACAGTCGCGCGTGTACAAGCATGTGCCTCCAAGATCAGCCGACTTTAGTTATTCTAGAATTTTTTTAAGTTGAAATTTAAACATTGACGGGATATTTTTCAGCGCTCTGGCGAAATCACGCTTTTAATACAACGTTAAGTAAAAGTACTAAAGATACATAAAGTATAAAATTAAATATGACATCAGCATTCGACGCAACAGCCTCTCGTAAAAGCTTTGAAACGTTTGAAGACAACCAACTCACGTCTATTACTGCGGGCGCGCGTTATACACAAGCCGCGGCGAAATTTCCACGCGACTAATAATAAATTGGGTTGGAAATCAGAGGGCGACAACGCGATTGCAGCCCGACGCCCGCGTATACACATATATAGTAGCCGCGTTGTCGTATCCAACTTGCCCGAAAGTTTGGTTAATTAAGGGGCCAGTGTCAGCGACGCGGGCGTCGCGCGCACGCGACAGTTCGCCCGAGAACAGTGTCAACGAAGGTGTACACGTATATATATATATATATATATATATATAATATACGTGTGCCACGTCCGTGCCCGCAGTTTACGTAGACGTGTGCGGGCGCGCGCTGATTTTTTAACCCAATGGGAATAAGATTGTTCTGTGTGATGAATTGTACGTTCATGATGAGTGAAGGGGGTTGTATAGTCCCTGACAAATTGATAACAATACTTTTCTATTGGAATTCGTTTGAACAATATCGTCCCTGTTTATGTTAGATGAGACATGGTTTTATAAAATCGTGTAACTCCGTTTGTTGAAATAATCGAGTTTTGGAAGTAATTAAAGTAATATTTTCAATCGTTAAAAGTTCTTATAAATCGCATTATAAAGATGGTTTTAATTTATTCCATTTGTGCAAATTTAAAAAAGCAGCACCTTCCAATTCTAAAGAAACACTGCTCCTCATTTATAGAAATTCTCCGTACCATTACAGTATGAAATACATGTAATGTAATAGAAGCAAACATGCTCTTTACACATTTACTTATAGATAAATAAAAACGAATGATCTGATTTCAACGATAATTAAGTTTCAACGCTCTTATTACCGCCGGAACGGTATAAAAAAGTACACCATCATTGCACAAATTAACTCCCTCATTAGTTTCACGCGGCGTCGATATGTCGTCCCTATATATATATATACCACATCGTCATCGCAAACAAAATACACGCTCGCGCGGAGCCGTACATCTCTATCTTTGCTCGCGCGCACCAGCAACTCCGCTCCCGCGTCGATCCTTCGTCACGCCGACACGACGTATATATAGACGGAAGAAGAGTGAGAGGGTAAAGCGACACCAACTTGCCGTCCCTCCACGCTCGCTCGCGTGCGCCGACGTCGGTCAATTAATTAACTTAACGACCCGGACGTCGTGATCGCTTTGATCTCTCTCTCTCCCTCTGGGTGTAACGCGCGCGGCAAGAGAGAAAGAGAGGGAGAGATTGAGAGTCGGGATATACCGGCGGCAGATATCGGAAAAGCAAGAGAGCGAGCGCGCACGCGGACGATAATCGACACGAAGCGCTCTCGCGAGCTGTACTGTACGGTGCTCCCCCTTTTTTTGCTTTTAATACGTCACGGGATATTACGGGCTTCTCTCTATAGTTCTCCCATCCACCCCTTCTCGTTTATCTTTCGTTCCCCGAGTCCCTCCCCCTGTAACTCCCCGGCTTTTATACATTCATCGTGTTCCGCGCTCGCTCTCTTTTGCCGATCCTTTTTCGAGCTCATTTACCGATTTCAGAATTAATCAAGTGCCCGGCTAATCGAGTATCGGCCTCTCGTCGTCCTCTCCTCCTCCTCCTCTTTTTTTTAACCGGCGTCTTTTCGCCGCGCGCGCTTTGTGATAGACACGGGTGGTCGGTACGGGCGGTTTATTTCAATTAGCCGCGGCACGGCGCACTCTACAAGAGCTTTAATACTTTGACGGGGGAGGTGCGGTGCCGTGTGTGTGCGTTCGATCGAGGCGCACGTTTGTTCGTTAGAACCCGGAGAGGGATAATTGAGGTGACAAAAGAAACAAGTGCTACGGTAGCTTTGTACGAATTTGGAAGAGCTATAGTGAGAATAAAGATGAGCGCGGAGCTGTATAACTTTCGATAGTCTATACGCAGCGATAGATCATGGTTGTATGTAATCAAAACAAGAGAATAAAAGTAATATTTGGAATGTGAAATTTCAACTAAACGATATTTGAACTTTTTTATGTATCAAATTTCTGTTGAAACCAATAAATATACATGCAGGTTGAAAATAAAAGAATCCCTTCCCATGCTATATACTCACAAATATGAAATGAAGAGATATAATAGAATAAACAAAATATCCAATTTATACAAACATGTACTAGGTATTGCTTTTTCGATATATATAAGCTTAAAACACGGCTACGCGTAACGGTAACGCATGGGGCGCTACGTAAACTACGAGAGGCGTAACGGAAAGAGCCACAGAGCCATAGACGGGACGAGGATAAATGAGGTAAGAGCGAGATAGACGAGGAGGAGGTGGAGAACTCGACGAGCGTATAGCGTAGCGCGCGCCGAACCGGAGGATAAGGGAATAGGAGGCGCGTGGGGAGGTAGGGGGAACTAATTCGTCGCTAACTCGATACATCGACGAGCCTTGTCGAGGGTAGGCCCGTCATTTAATTACGCGACACAGAACGACGAGCCGGAGGCCGAGGAGAGGAAGAGAGAAGCGGCGGCATCAACGATCGAAGAGCGAGATTCTCCACTCCTACGCGATCTTGTTCCGCAGAGACAGACATCCCCGCGCGTGCCTTCGAGCATTAGCAGTTTCTAAACACGATTCGTTCGGTACTGTGTATATATATAGCGTGTCGCGCGCGCGTGCACGTTCGATATATGCTAGTGGTTTAAAGGTCGACAGCGCGCGGCGCGATGAATATTCAGGAGTCTTCCGACAAGGCTCGCGCACGGCCACCTGTAAGGCCGGCAGCGGAACGCCGAGCTATGCATGGGGATGTATATGGATGTGTGCGGGTTGACGGGCAGCTATACGGCCGAGTCTCTTTGCGCGAGATTTGGTCTACTGGCTGCAGTGCGGCCATTTGCACTTTCTTGCTCTACTCGCTCTCAGTCTGTGATCGTGTGGGCGAAGGTACGTCCTGCTACTGCTCATGATGGTTCGATGGCGCCTTCGTTGCGCCTAATGGATTAGCATTACGAGGGGAGGCTGGAATTTTGTGGGTCTCAACTATAGGTATCTATAGTTCTAACCATTTGAGGTATAATTTTGTTAATTCAAGTGGACTTCGTGGCTGAGTTCATTATTAATTTCGTATAGATTTTAATCAAAATTAGCAGTATTATATCAGAGTTTTAATATACACGAGTCATTATTTACAAATATTTTAAGTAAAATTTCATTAAATATCCCAGGGCGAATTTACATACAGAATTCCATTTCCAATTTCCACGAGCTTCTATATACATTATACAGCGTAACGAGCATTATGGTAATCTACGCTCTCTATTTTTGCCCTTTCACCGAATTTACGCAGCGTAAGCAGCTATAACATTCCACCCGCGGCCCTCTACACCGAAAAACAGCGAAAAACTTAAAGCACTTTCGCGAATTTCAAAAATCCACCCCATTCAGCGCACATAGAGGAGCCAGGCGAGTTTTCCGAAATAAACGCGCGTGGCCACGAAATAGCGCAAAGTAGGTCAAGCTCGTTAGCGACCGATGATTCCGCGCGCGTGCGCTGGCCCGTTAACCGTGTGAACGCGAAGTCTTTGGGATATAAACGCGGAAGCGAGCCACGCGCACGCGATGCTCCAAGTTCGCAGCAGGATTTTCCGGCGCGCGTTTTCGAAAGCGGGAAGCGCAGCGAGTTCGTGACTCAGCCGAGCGTAATGCACGCTGGTAAATTAATTTCTGGACGTACGTGGTCAAAATAGATGCTCGGCTGACCGTTCGCTGGTCGTTACCGCTGACTGAGTCTCCACCATCCTTGTCGTAAGTGGAAGGGGACCGTCTGTGTTTGGTGTTGATGATAAAGTACTTAAATATTTATTATTTTAAAAAAATATATAGGTGTAATAATTTATGTGACCATTTAGAAATGAGAAACGTTAGTTTTAAAAAACAGTAAAATTTAAGTACTTTATCTGTTACGAATGTTTGAGATACAAATGGGCGGTATACCTGACACTGCTGTGGCCCTTGTCGATTTGGCGAGGAGGCTTTTGGTCTGGGCTTTTTTACGCCCAACTTGCCGGGATCATTTGTGCCTGTCCTCGACTCCTCGCCACTGCCTGAAAATCGAGAAATATGCTTTCCGTTAATTAATAGTTCAATTGGATTTAAATGATTCATTGAAATGTTGAAAAGATACATATTTAGTGTAATATTTTGTAATACCGGATCATTTACTATTCAAAGTTATTTTGGTGAACTTTGAAACTTGTAGTGTATCAATATTATAGTTTGGCAAATTTACAGTTTATAAATGAGTCATTATGATTTCCGTAAACAAAGCTATTAACTATATTTAAGCTTGAGAGGTAAACATTAAAACTAAGCAATTTGTTAACATGCGAGTCAAGTGTAATTCGATAATTTTAATTTTCTCTCTGCTTCATTAATGCTATAATGAAACAATTAGCAAGAATTGGATAACAGTATCAGCTTTGCTTGGCTGGTAATGACTTTGTTTAACATGTAAAAGCGCATAACTGAACAAATATAAAATATTTTTCATTAACTTGAAAGTAAATCCACTGTCCTCAGTCACATATTTTTATTTTACAAGTTTGATAATAATAAAGGAAAATATTATGAAAAGTAAAATACTCTACGAAAGTTGTTCATTAGGTTTATTAAATTTTCATCGCCGGTTGTTTACACGAGTACGAATTATAATCACAGAGCCGCAGCCGCGCACCGTCGAAAAAGTCTCTCGAACTATTGCACCTCCGGTAATTAATTCAAGAAACTTCTCGAAACGTTTGCTCATTATGTACGGCCATTCTATCTATAACCCATGTGCCTGCGCAACTTCGCACAATGTAATTGCTTTTCCATATACAAGCGTAATAAATTTTCTCGCCTCTCATTCCTCGACCGACTTTCGCTACTGGAATTAAAGTCGGCGCGTGTTCCGTGCGAAAGCCGCGGCGAGATTCTCGCCAAAGTTCTGGGGGTTGGGTCTGCGCAGCGGCTTCACTTGGGAGAGTTTTTCGCGCTGGCAGCTTTTTTTTCGTAGCAACGTGGCGCATCGATGTGCGAGTAGTGCGATGCCGCGAGAAAAGTTCGTAAAGCCCATGGAAAAGAAAGACTGGAGGAGGGGAGGAGTATTCAAAGAGGTGAGGGAATGTTGTGGGTTGTTCTGGAATCCAAGGAAGGTTAACGATGCAGACGATATTGGCAGCCCGTCGATCAAGTTTTTTCTTTCTATAATAATTTGTTTGTCACTGCAGCGATACACATTACACATAAACATTTGATGTTTAAAAAAGAGTTGTAACGATAAATCAATGAAATATTATTTAGCTATACCCAAACGTAGTAAAAGACGATTTGAATTGGGTATATATCGATCGAGACTACGGTAACGATTTTACAAGCAGATTGAAAAGTCCCTTAAAAACGCGCTACGAAGATAGTCAAAAGCCTGACGGAGGCGCACACGGGACTTCGACTCCAGGAAGATTGATCACTCGCGGGGATGTTTCTTGCGCGGCGGCGCTGGGACTTGTTAATGGTCGAACGGCTTGCCGTCGACGCGTCGATCCCTTCCTCCAGCCTTCCTCCTACGAGAGAGAGAGGGAAAGCGATAACGGATGCTTTTCGAAAAGCTGACTTTGAGGAACGAGCTGCAGCCGGGGGTTGACTTTAGGGCGCGAGGCACAGCGCAGGAGGAATTATTCCTGGGGAAATCGCATTACCTCCGGCCCTCTCTCGGGGTGAAAAATTCCCTTCGTTACTTACGGATTCGGCGCGGTGCGCCCGCCCTCGAGTTGCTATACTATAGGGTAATTGATTATTTTTCGATTTCATAGACGCGAGATGACGGCCTGGATTATTGATTCGCGGTTGTCGGTTTAGACAAGTAGATTTGATTTTATGAAAAAATGGCTATTATATATATTCTATGATTCTTTAACTCTTATATATACTTAACTATCGAGCGAGCCCTTTCCCCGAGAACAGATAGACTTATCGTATGAAGTGGCTGCTTTAAACTAATACATATCGAATAAAATCATGTTCCGATGGCGCATATAACCAACAAACTATATAACATTCTTGTATTATAGACAGTAAACTTATCCTGAATCTACTCTCACTTAAAATCTAATTCTAGAAGGAATGCTCTACAGAAACTGTACACGTACTACATAACCACGTCTAACCCGAAATTAATTAAAATTCCGATTGAACTAAAGCTTCAACAAATCGATACACGAATTCCATCCACATGCCTAATGTCGCCCGGCCTCACTCGAAAATTGAACGCTTCCCGCAACACTTTCTCATATATCTCGGAAAACTTCGCCGCAACTCCATCATTTTCGTCGTTCTCGGAAACCTCGTCGATTGGCTCCGAAATTCCGATACTATATACATACGCCCTTGCCGATTTCACCTCATCGACTGTATATAACCAGCTTCGTGCAGCGCATCCAGTAACGTGCTACTCTCCCGCAACGTCTAATCCAAAGGACTTGCTCGACGCGCCACCTACAGAGCAAGTTCGCTAATTAATTATTGTGAATGCGACGTCAGAGCTAAGGGCGTCGAAGAGAGAGAGGGAGAGAGAAATGGGTGGGCGCTCGACTGTAGGCATTCGGAGAACTCGAATTCGGGTCGCGGCAAGTCGTGTGCACGTGTTTTAGAGCCTGTACATTGGTGTGTATGTGTATAGCTGGGCGACGAAGAGAAATGTTCGGAGAGGTATAAGGGATGCGGCTGCGATCGAGTTACGAATGTGCGGCTCGTAGAGGGAGGAAGTGGAGCTAGTTATTTGATGTTTTATAGGACCCTTCTTTAAATATTTTATGATAATTATTTATTCTATTGTAAATAAATAATTATATAACCGTGCAAATATTGTTTCGACGAAATAAAGATATTCGAGGAGAGGAGGAAGAGAAAAAATGATACCGATGCAGACTCATGGAGAAAATATGGAAGACATAGCGAGGGAAGTATGTGATGGGGGGAAGGAGGCGAAAGTGGGGTAGGGGAAGAGAAAGGAATTCTGTCGAGCTTGGTAGAAATTCTCGCGGAAACATTAAAAACGAGTGGTATTTTTATTATCTTCCGTAAAATGCAGGCGCGGAAAAACAGCGGACATAAAAGATCCGTAAAACTTCCGAGGTACATCATACGTAAACAGAATGTGCTCGCGGTATGTCAGCGACAGTTTTTACTTTACAGCAACAATGACGTTTCATATTCACTTGGCCGTTGTGTATTTTTATTTAATTTTTCTCCCCTTACGAGCAAAAAAAAATATTTGTAAAAAATAGCCCCTGCTGCGAGAATGTCTCTATTATATCTATAAAAATAATTCTATCTGTGGCGTTTCAAACAAAATTTTCATCAATTAGTGTAAGTTTGGACAAGCTAAATCACTATTATGAGCAATAGAGTATAAGATCATGGACAACAAAATATTATATTGATAAAATAGTGAAGATATAACACAATGAAATTATAAATATTCTTTTTCCTAATGAACCCACTAAAGTGGAAGACACTGTATTATGTTTAGAATTTGTGAGAATGAAAAATCGATCCACGAAAGCGAAGGAAAAATTGTAAAAACAATAACGGTGACATTCCAGAAAATCAGTATTTGTTTAAATCCATAAAATTTTATGGGAACTTCCAAGAACGCATGTATTGAGAAAATAATTGATTATCCTTAATCTACAGTCTAATTAAAGGGAGCACGCTGTTGAATGTAAGAGCGGCGATGGTTCAATCGGTAGAGTGTCGGACTAGTAATCAGAAGGTCTTTGGTTCTAGGCCAGCCTTTGTCAAACTGACATGGAGACACCACTGTTTATCTACAAGTACCTTAGAACATCAAAGCTCAGGTGGTTCAAATCCTATACCTTTATAAACTGAAGGTCTCGTCACAAATTAGTCGCGTACAAGTTCGTGAAGGTAGACGTGTTAAATAATGTAGAAGAATAAAATCTATTGAGCATAGTCTAATAATTTTTGTTAGCTGTATGCATTATCTTATTTACTGTTCAACTAACTGAGCATAATATTTTTGTTGAGAAAAAATGTTGTTACCTAACGATTGCTTTTATTCACGGTTTTGATTGGTCACGCCAATAACTTGTAGCGGATTTAACCATCGTCAACAAGTTTAAATATTTATCATTGCAAGTACGACGAGTCCACCCCTTTTCTACTTAATCAAAACTTGTATGCCCGTAACTATATTTTGCTACGTGGCCTTATAAATTTTTCCCATTCATCTTGCTTTCACTTGGCACACATCCCTAAACAACCGACATCAACGCAATTAGGTGAAGCAAACCGTACCCTATACCATCATCGAAACAAATTTCCCAATCAACGACAATATAATCGACGCCGGAACACTCGATTAGTCGCGCCATTCCCCAACTACAATATCTCGCCGTCCAAGGATTCTCCTATCGCGTGCGCAGCATCTTCGCCTTACACGCTCGACTGCGACGCACTATACGGCTGCAGTGTCTCTCTCGCTCAGGGCGCGGGCAATTAAGACGCCGTGCTCGCGTGCAATTTCAGCCGGGACTCCCTTGCCGATGACGTCGTCGTCGTCGCTTGCTCGGCCGCGAGCCGATCATAACAACAGAGGCCGTCATGAGCGCCTCCCTATGTCGCGCACGCGCGCGATAATTGCGCATAATTGTGAATTCCAATTTCTCGATCTCAGGCAGTGGTATGTAGGTATACGACGCGTACGTGTATGTACAGCCCTAGCAGTTCCAGTGAGTTCGACATAAGGAACGTCTTGGCGCTGGGGTGTCAACCGCAACGCGAGGATTAGGTTCGGAGATGCGTTTATAATTCAATTACGCCGTAAGTGGCGTCGTCGCACGAGCACCGAGAGCGCGCTTAATAAAGTAAATTCGGGCTGCGCGTGTGCACGCGAGAACGACGGCGACGAGGACAAAGATGGCTGGTATGTAGCTGGGTATGCGTGTGTGTGTGTGTGCACGTGCACGTGGGTGTGTGTGCAAATGAGCGTACGCGAAGGGAGGCGACAGAGGAGAGTGAGAGTTTCTTCGGCATGAATTTGTGAGGGGAATTTCGCGCGAAGCGTGATGTAATGTCGCCTCGTTGGACGCGCAAATTTTCACGCTTCGATCGTGTTTACCTGTCTGTGGGAATTTCATTTTATATTTACTATAATGCAATATCAGATCATTATAAAATATAAAAGCTTTTATTTGAAAAGTACAGTATTTTCTATTTTTGATAATGATTTATACTAATGAATTACCATATACACATCAAGACTGTATCATTTTCAACTAAAAAATACCTGTCTTTACTTGATTAATGGGTTAGAACACTAAATGACAATTAATACGATAATATACGAGACTATACCTACCCTACCCAAATGAAAATCCCATCAACGTGCTTTTTTTATTCCTGAAAAGCACTAATCCTCGCGCCACCTCAGCACTTGGACGATAGAACAAAAGAGAGGCAGAGGATACCTGGAGTAACGCTAACACCCCCAAAGTACGCCCTATAAAAATAAATCTTAAAATTTCCGATGGGACACGCATATAGCAGGCCCCCGCTTCCATCTCGCAACTAATACCCTTTTAGGGGCGCAAGAGCGTAAAAGAAGCGATAAAGCCTCGCTGCCGCGATAAAATCGCGCCGGTGCCTCGCGGAAGGACGACACGGGGGTGGGTTGGTGGCAGGGTTATAAGTAACGAAGCGACGTAGGCCACAAAGCGGCGCGATAAGACAGTGGCGGGAGGAGGGGGGAGGAACGGAGATGGCGATATTCGTAGAGAATAGGTAATTTCGGCCGGTAATTACTAGTACTGATAATGCCTCCCACACACACTCTCTCTCTTCCAGCCCCTCTCCCTCTCTCTCGCCTCTGCGTCTCGTACAGGTTGATTGGTAGCGGGGAATTAGCGGTGGAGTCTAATTATGTGGCGTTATCGTTAAATCTGATCACACACTGTCGGGCACAATGGGTCTTGCGAAGGCCTGCTGCTGTGCCTGCGTATGTGCAGATTTACGCGTATATACGCTGGCGGGCTCTGTGTGTGCGAGACCCGGGAACCGAAATTGATTGTCAACCTGCGCGGCGGCCGCGTGCACCGGTCAATACGAGGGGGCAACGAGTTTTCGCATGGCAAACACGCCTGGCTAATTGGCCGATTACTAGCTTTTAAATATCGATTAGGATCTACGTGCCGGCTGGCTCCCTCTCTGCGCACGTCCGGCTTCTAATTGAATTAGAGGAGCGCGCATGCCTGCATTAAGCATGGGAAGGTGTGTATATATAGCTGCGTGCACGTGTCCGGGATGCACTTTTCGCGAAGGTAATGATAATTAGTGTGTGAGCCTTGGACGCAGGTGCTGGCCCTGAAAGATAATCGAAGTATCGGATATTTTTTGTTCGGGGGGTATAATTAGCTGCGTGGCGAAGCGTTCCATTAAAAAAATTAGGTGTAAAAATTTTTCCTTTCTTTAAAAATAAACCTTCGATACAGTATTTACCAACGTGGCATTTAAACTCTACAAAATAAGAATTATATTTTCGGCAAATTTAAACCCCAGACTTGTCATCCAGTTCACCACTTAAAAAACAAGTCTAGTCTCGAACTCTCCTTTTACCACGCCGCTCTCTTAACTCCAGCGGGAGAAGACCACTGCTGGCATCGACACCACGGTTACGGCCCATTTTTTCGCCTTATACGTCCTAAACTTGCTTTCCCCCCTACTCTTGACATAATTTCCCCATTTTTCAATTTTGAGACCGCGCTTTCACGACGCGTAAACTTTGGCACTCGTAGCGCCACGCTCCTTGCCTCGAAACTGCTAGGCGCGGCGTGGCCTCGTAAAAACGAGCGATTAGGAAAAGGTTTCGCAAGGCGCGGAAGAAAAACGGAGCCGCTCGTTAGCACCCGCGCGTAGCACTGAACTTTCGTACCTTAAAAAACAATCTGCGCTGGACGACGATGCCGCGCAATTTCGGCTCACCCGCACGTTTGTCGGTGCGCCAAGGACTTTTTCCCGACGCCACCGTCGTCGTCGTCGTGGGCTTTTTATCACAACGATTTGGCGATGAATGCGCGACTCGGCTCTGGCAGCAAACTTTTCGACGCTCGAGTTAGTTCCTGCAGCCTGACCGTCTCTTTCTCTGCCCCCTTCCTACACCCTCTCTCTCTCTGTGTATCTCTTTGTTTCTTTCTTTGTGTTCCTTCTTCGCCGATGAGAACGTAGGTGGGCACCGCTAGGCACACACTGGCGAGAGTATCGAATTGTTGAAGTCGTCGTGGGAATGGGTGAAAGTATATAGTCGACTCGCGAATTTTGAAATAGGACACTTAAGGGTACTTCTAGTGCCCCGTGCGGCTTCAGTTTTCGACGGATATATGCGCATGCCTGCTACTTGCACTTTTAAGCTGATTAGTCTTTATATAAAAATGGCAGTACACGGCGTTCCCGGTAATCGTCTATGCGGAGACTTTTTCCATCTCGTTATTCATATATTTTTTTTGAACCTGTGCCGTGCTGCTTCCAATAATATACCGTATTGACGAGGTGAAATCCGCGTATTTGGATATGATTGATGTTACTTGTGGAATGTCCAACGTAACAGCTGAAGTCAGGTAATATTTGAGATATGACGAGGACCACTACGGAGGTACAGTGAGAATCAGGTAGGAAAGATACACGTCGATCTCAGGCTGAAGTACGTCGTGTCCTGTTTTTGGAGTCCTCTTGCATTTATTATTAATTACTCGAGCGAGCCCTGATTCGTATCGTCTAAAAGGAAATATTTTCTAAAAGATCGAAATAATTTAATAAATACTTTTTACAAGATACAATAACGACTTTGTTTGAATATTAGCACGTAATCGGATATCACCATACGTTTCTCTCAGAACAAGGGAAATACTATATGTACGCTGAAAAAATGTAAGAGGAGAAATTCCCGATTACAAAGGGAATTTTCACTAGAAAAACTTTACAATTTTTTTAAAAAAGGCGCTTTTACCTGCTTGTTATATCCGTTTCAAAGTTTTGGATCTCTGGGTACAAAATAGTCGACAGAGCATTTAACCAGCATGTGCTCAAAGAGCACAAAGATAAAAGAATCGGTTTCTTCAATTTAAAAAAGGTTTAAAAATCGTTCCAACGATCGTTTTCTAAAATTGAAATGTTCAGACTAAAATCATATCATTGCTAGAAATTGATATTTCAAGCAATATTTAATTGAACACAAATAAACCGTTGAATATTCTCCTTGAATAAAGCTACTTCAAAACACCACTAGTCTCTCTCTCTCTCTCTCTCTCATCAACATTCCATTTTTCCCTTAGCGTTCTGCATCGACATTATAAAAACTCATCCCGCAGCAGTCTCCGCTCGAGGGCTCGGCCCAGGGCAGAAAAATAATGTACGGGCAGCAAGCGGCGAAGAAGTGGACCAGCAGCGCGAGCGTCCACCAAATGTATTCCGGCGTGTGTACAGTGGCGAAAGAGGCCGGTAGCGGCGGCGGCGCATAAAGCTCGCAAAATGCCGGCATAAATTTTACGATCCCCAGGGGGAGTCCGGAAAATTGCCAGAGGACCAGCGGTAAGCTAGTTTGAGAGCGCGCGCGCGCATGCACGCATGCGGACAGAGCCGCGCGCACGCTCCATTTTCATGTATATTTTCTGCAAGGAGAGGAGAGACAACTTTTGCGCGAGGAGTTATGCGTCGGTCTTGTCGTCGTCGTCTCAGAGATATTATTATTCTTTTTACGACGCGCACCCGGGGGATGTATGCTCGCGGTCCGCCTGACCCTCGGCTAGTTTGAAAGTTAATGATCGCAAAAATACCGCTCGTGTATTTAATTTGGGGAGGTTGGGGAGATGTGTGGAGACGCTCGAGGGAACTTTGTCGTCAATTTGTCGAATGCCCCGTGAATAACGTTTTATTTTTCCTGAGTATTCAGGTTAAAGTATGAAATAGAAGGTTTAAACGGTATATTATTGCACAGAAAATAGATAATAATTTAATTTTTTGAGTTTTGTATATAGATTCTTGAAAATAAATCTGTCTGAATGAATTGTTTGGAATTTATATTTATTGTTTGGAATATGATTGATTAATTTTTTTCTTTGTATATTTAAATTAAAATTGTCAACTAATTTTGCTGTTATAGTTAAATATGAATTTGATACCTTACTACAAATAGATTCTAATACCGTTTTGTACGACAATACATTGATAATTTATACATTTTTTTATATCAAGTTTTGTCTAGTAAGTTCAAAAACAGTGGATGTAAAAAATACGCACAATTATACACGCGCGCAAACGCACACACAGTTTTAATAGAAATACAGGAGGTATTTGTTACACCTTAAATAAGAGTAAATAAGTTTAAAATGAATAATGTAATTACTCATGTGAAAAATCGTTAATTGGGTAAATATAATTTTCAAATGGACAATACAAAAGGAGTAATATTTGTGATTTCGAGCAACGAAAGCATATTATGAATGTGTGCTCGTTTAGTATAAAATGTGTATTATTGTTTCTCTTACTCTCAAAGAGCTTCAATGATGCTTATGATTTCAATTTATAATTATCTCATACATACAAATTACAATTTTGTTCAATATTTAACAAACTAATATTGGACATATAAATTATCAAAGGGCTAACAATAATAACGTTAACAATCCCATGAAATTAGAAATATACTTTTAATCAACATTTAAGAAACTCAATATTATTTGATTTTAATTTCCGTTAAAGATGAAAGATTAGAATAGACACCCGTACTCAATAAAGCAGAATCCTGCATACAACAAACTATTGTGTATATGAGGCGAATAACAGACCACGGGGTCGTCTCTTTATTTTTGGAAGTAAGATTACAATTGCACGCCCACGCGAGCCCAGTACTAACTCACCGGGGCTCAATTAGTTTTACGCCCCGGCGAAGAATTTAATATTCATCGGAGACAACAGTTTACACGCGCGTCTCCGTCGGCGGGTCAAGCCCTTTGAGTTAATCAATGAGTCACGGAGGATGACTAGACACGATAACGCGAATGTCAACAACACTAGACGTGTAGATATAAAGTTTGGATAATCTGACTGGCGAGCTAATAGTTTTTCTGGATTGATTTGTGGCTTTTCGTCACGTATTCGGGCGATACAAAAAAACCTCCATTGATACATCGCGCTGAGTGATAATAGTTTTTAGAGTTTGATAGACTAAATAATAGAATGCTTTGCGGTTTCCCAAAAAAGTAATTAAAATCACTATCAAAGTTATTTTTGATAAAAGCAGCTGTTATTTCATTGTGTATATTTATCTTGATTTCCCGCATTTAAATTTAATGCGCATTGGGTATATAGTTATATTAACGAATTTCATATATTATTCAACTTGTATTTCATATAATATGTGTTGTATAAATACTGAATGAAATGTTGTAAAAGTAAAACTACATTTAAAATCCTTAATATTTCCTACAATGTTATTTGGGCGATAACAGCATTAAAAATTTTGATCCAAATGACAATGTACGAGGATACATGCGAAAATCAAAAGCGCCTAACTTTGTTGGTGAACTGACAGTTACACGAAGCATATGTCGGCGTCACTGTTCTCCCTGCCTTCGCACTGCCCATGACGAGGAAAATCACTAAGCTTTTTTGACTGAAAGCTCGTCGCTCTCGCACGCACAGACAAATTCATCTCATTCCCTGCCATCCTCTCTCTCTCACACACACACTCTCATATACTCGCGAACGAAATGTCATTTCCAGCATCCCTGTTTTGCCAATAATCGTTTTTAACGAGCGTACGGGCGCGCGCGCAAGCTCGCACGTCTGATATTGGGATTCCCAGACGCGCATTGTCCACGTTTCCGCCCTAATGACCAGCTGCAGCACCTTTCAACATCCACATATTCGCCTCCCTCGCGCGCAACAAACTCGCGCACATCGCGTCCATTACCGCGAGTCGACGTCTCGCGTGAGCGCGCCAGAGGCGCGCGTATATACATCCGTTTCTGAATTTCCAGTTCGTCGCGCCCGAATTTTCCGGCTGATGAGAACGTCGATCAAAATTGTTCTCTTGTTTGGCGCGAGCGTGCGAGAATCCGGCGTTGAGAGCTTTCGTTTCGGCACGCCTCTTTCTCTCCCTCGCACTCTATACGAGTACTGTCGTTAATTCGAACTTCGCGCGCGCGATGGTATATATATATGGTGTGCGAGCGTACATTGTCTCTCTTTAGAATTTTATTTATTTTATGTTTTTTTCCTGCCGCTTCGTTTTTTTTATGGCTTTGATTTCTATATCTACCGTGGCCGCGGATATACTGCTGGAAATAAAAATAAAAATCGCGACACTCGATGTTATTGAATAAATATGTTGCACGCGCGCGATACCTCGAATTTCGATACTGAATAGCGAGAAGAGACTGGGCTTATGGAATGACCGGCAAGCGTAGAGGAATATAAAATGAATATTATTCAAAAAGATTCGTCGAAATTGCTGGATGAAAAACGATTTTTATGAACGTGCTAAGGAACGTATGGGCTGTGTATAAAAAGAAGTTTACGACGTCGTAAATATTAATTGAAAATCGCGGGCGCGATATTTTTTGGAAAACGTTTTTTGCTATAAAATGATGGTTTTGCTAGCACTGAAATAAAGGATATTTATTAAATTTTTTACGCATTAAGTTATATAGGAGTAGAATGTAGCTATGAATTCGGAAAGAATGGAAATGATAGTCATGGAGTATTTTAAATTGTATTGAAAATCGATGTATGAGAACTCAATGACAATAAATAATGAAAAATAAAATAAATTTTCTTTTCTAGATATAGTACACGGAAAAAAAACTAATTCATCTCTTTACGTATAGATTATTAAAGATAAAAGTGCAAGGTTCGTTACTTACAACGATGTCAGTAAAAAGACACTAAAGAAAATTAGAATTTTGCGTTTGTTGGAGTGTAATTGTTCTAAACAAACAGAGTTTCTCCTTTTTGAAAAGAAGATTCTCTTTTTATTTAATTAAATTTTAAAGTAAGTATCTCGGCAAGTATACATTTCAAATATAATGTTTTATTTCTACTACAAAGAAAGTTAATTTTACTACATTATCAAATCGTTTCATATTTCTCTTGAATCAGTTGATTCGCTTGATGCGAAATGGTTAGATTAAATATAACCCCCCACCCTTCCAAATCTTCATATAAATTTCGTAAATCTAAACTAAAATCTTCCTCACTTGTAACAGAGCACTTTGTCACCAAGGCCAAATAACCATTCCATCCCACAAATTCATCCTCCTCCTGGAACCCGTTCCTCAATACAAAAAACTGCAAGTGCCACCGCTTATCAATGGTAGCGCACCGTGGGGGTTGTTCCGAGCCTATCCATCAACCGCTTTATTTATCGCGGCACTTATCGTTACAGGGCGAAGACGAAGAGCTGCAAGAAGAGAGAGAGAGAGAGAGAGAGAGAGAGAGAGAGAGAGAGAGAGGGAGAGAAAGAGAGAACGAAACAAAAACCTATTAAAATGAAAAAAGTAGCACGTCGCGCGGCTTCCCGCGGCGGGAGCAGAGAGGCCCGCCAATTTATAATATTTATCGGCCGAGAGAGCCGATAATGGAATTTCATCGGGCCAAGTGTCTAAGCGCGGGTTTTAAGTTTGGCCTTGCGAGACACATGGCCCTGGTCCCTGTACTATTATCGCTCGGGGATATTACGCGAAAATATGTTGTTTCACGCTGCGATCTGTATTCAATTCTCGGCTCTATATTACATCTCTGAGATTTATTTTAGTACCGAACCGTATTTTTATGATACTAGCAAAATTCAAACACGCTTCGCGCGTACTATGTTTTTCGGGTTATGAACAATACTTTCACTATGATTCAGATTTAATTAGTTTAAATGATAGAATAATTAGATACATGTTTCAAGCAAAACATCAAATGTTTTTATTCTATTTTAATTATTTAGAAGTTCCATAAATACTTCAGTTTCAAAATTCAAATCTAGCTCATTTTTAATCTGAAAAAATTCAAATATTCCAATATATTGAAATATTTAATATGCAAGAGTGATCTTGATCTTGTATTGGCTTGCCTCAATATTCAAGACAATGATCGATACAATATTTATATACAGTTTTCGATACAATATCAAAATTGTGGTGCCAAGAATGTAAAGAATCTTATCTTGTCTTGAAAATAACTTAACATTTCCTAATCGTAATAATTTATCGAAATAATCGTAATAACAGGGATACAACCCCGCATTGTAGAAGAAATAAAGAGAAAGGGGAAATTATCATCAATTAAAGGGGAGGATTATTATTTATTAGTTTTATAATCTCCTATATCCCGACGAGCCGGCTTACTTAGGTACGTGAGACCACAGGGTGAGGGTACGCCGCCCAGCGGCGGAACACGAACTAGACTCTGGCCGGTGGCACATATATGGCGGGAAAAATCAAATTTCAAATTTGGAATTTATTTATACTTTTGCCAAAATTTTATTGTTTTTGTATTTAACCTCGTGTATTTGTATATTCAATTTCGTTCAGTAACATTATTCTTAAAATTCAGTAAATTTGTAACTTAAAAGTTTCTTAATTTAAGGACATTTTTAAAAGAGAATCATTTAAAAAGGTTTAAAACTCAAATACCCGGGAGATGCGAGATTTACACAAAAAAGGGAATTACCTAGACGTACGATAGCAAACGAATCGATTATTTGAACAATTCTTAAACCCGAATAGCCAGAGAACGCGGGTCCCACGTAAAAAAAGCAATTGTGCAGTTACGCAAACTATTTTAATAATTCACTCTTTTACTGCCAGAAATCTGTGTGTACTGTATCTTTTCTTCATCCCCTAGCCGAAAGTACGTCTTCCCGGCCTGTTTTTGCTCCGGAAAGAGCGACTTTTGTGGCCGCTCTTTGTTGATCGTTGCATGGCAACGTCCGCGACAGCGCACATGTTGTAATATAAACTATGCTAACCCATACAAATGTGATGACAAGAAAATCATTTGTAAAATCGGAAAAATGAAAAGATATAGATGATTAAATTAATTTTATGTTATTATCAATATGTTGAACAATATATTTATAACTCGGATAATTAATTTTGTTCTTATTGCATACACTTGCTCGTACGTCTGCGTAACTCCAATATGATCAAGAATTTCAAGATAAGACAATAATACTTTTTATATTGACTGACAAGAAAAAGACAAGAGAGAAATTTACAGGGGTAAGACAATAATTACAGAAATATTGTATATCCGGAATATCCAGCTTTTAGTATTTGAAGACTCCATATTATGATTCTCATAATCAAACAATGTGATGAACCAACAGTACACCCAACCCGAAGGGATTCTGCCCGAATGTGCCTGCTCAGTTTCAAAATGCTGAAATCCCATTGGCCGATTCC